>JAXIVJ010013972.1:20000-35740 GCA_036785665.1 Chirona hameri | reverse complement strand
GTAGCTGCTGCGTAGGTAAAACTCTCACACAGCAGGTGCTGTGCCTGGGACCGAGCGGAACACGCGGTAGCGGAGATCGGAGGGAGTGGGGGGGGGGGGGGGGGGAGGGAGGGCGGGGAAATAGCGGGCCGGGATATGTGACGAACGCATGCCGCAAGATCTGTAGTTTGACATACGATAACGGTACAGAACACTACAGTTTGGTGACATTGTTGAAACAGTGGATTGTCGATACAGTATCACTGTTACTGTATCGACAATCCCACGGGGCGCGGGTTAGGGATTAACCGGCGCCCGGCTGAGGTATTCAGCCGAAACACGGAGCTGCGTTCTGCGTGTTCTGCGTGTTCGGCTGCGTTCTGCGTGTTCGCTGCGTTCTGCGTGGTCGCTGCGTCTGCGTGTTCGGCTTGCGTTCTGCGTGTTCGGCTGCGTTCTGCGTGTTCAGCTGCGTTCTGCGTGTTCGGCTGCGTTCTGCGTGTTCGGCTGCGTTCTGCGTGTCAGGCTGCGTTCTGTCGTGTCCGGCTGCGTTCTGCGTGTTCGGCTGCGTTCTGCGTGTTCGGCTGCGTTCTGCGTGTTCAGCTGCGTTCTGCGTATTCGGCTGCGTTCTGCGTGTTCAGCTGCGTTCTGCGTGTTCGGCTGCGTTGTGCGTGTTCAGGCTTGCGTTCTGCGTGTTCGGCTGCGTTCTAGTCACCGTTGCCACCGTTGTCACTGTCGCCACTGTCGCCACCGTTGCCACAGTTGTCATAGGCAGCCACAGTTGCGGAACGAATTTACTTTTTGGAGACTCTTGATTTGTCTCGCCATCTCTCCAACCACATCACATTTACTAACCTACTGGCTTTGTATTGCAGACGCCACACACATGCACATACAAACACATTATGCAACAAAGAAACACAAAAACGCTTCACAGAACAGCACAAGCTGCACGAACTGGACGAACAATTAAGTCACTTCAATTATTTCAGGTTTCGTACATGTAAATATGTCGAGGCGTTGTCGTTTCCTGTTATCTTGCTGGCCTTTCAGTGCAGGAATTGCTGCTGGAACAGCTTGTGAGCACCGTTGCTGAGCTGGCGCCGATCATACGGTTTGAAGGCGGGTCTGTTCCTGGACATATGACTGATCTGGGTGGATATCCTGCTGAACATAGCCTTGATACGGTGCGCTTTGCTGGAATCCCTGTCCGTAGGAAACGTAGTCGTCATCGTCATCATCATCATCATAGTCAAGATGAATGTCTGTAACCGGAGGCGGAACGTACGGCACCGGTTTGTGCGGCTTGAGGGAGACGTACTTGGTCGGCTTCACGGGTTTCTTCGTCGGGATCGGATGCTTGGCCACGCCAACATACTGGACATCAGCGATGAAGCCAGACTTCCCGTCCACATAGTACTTCACCGTCTGCTTCCGACCATCGGGAAGCGCCGAAGCGTACTCTCCTTCGGTTTTGTCGCCTTTTCTGCGCTCCTTCACGTCCAACTTCACACCGGAGTACTTATCCTTGATGCCGTAGGCGTGGCTGTAGTCGGGTTTGGCGGTCTTGGCGCCCTTGTACCCGGTAACAGGCTTGCTGATCTTCCCCGGGGGAGGTTGGTGGTCAGCGAGGGTTGGTCCAGCAGCAGCTAGAAGGACCAACACTGCGGCGAAGACACCCACCAACAGCCGTGGGCAGGAACAGTACAGCTGTGAAGAGGAAGCTATTGGATCATGTTTTGTCGACACGAAGATATGAAGAAGCAACGCAAACTTGCTGCATGTGTACGAAATAGTTCACATTTTCACGATTGAAAGCGGCACAAGAGGCCAATAGCTCGACGATTTTTTAAAGATATATTCTTCATTTGCCCGTGGTTCTATATTTGACTGTTTCAGACATCAAATATATGTGAAACAACGTAATTTCGAGGTCGATAACTCAGAATTAGCCGTTTTCACGAAGGATTTTGCGTTTGGGGCGATTGCCCCAATCGCCCCAAACTTTTGTGGCGTTTGTGGCGTTTGGGGCGATTGGGGCGATTGGGGCGTTTGGGGCAAATGGATCTATAGCTCGTAAGAATACAGCTTTTCCAGGTGATTTTTGGTATCAATCGCAACTTTATGAATTAATATATTTGTTTCTGGAAATTCCTTTTGAATAATAACACAGTTTACTTAAAATTAACAATTTCATCTTAAACTAGCTCTGGTGTTGCCAGACGGCTGGGGTGTTTGTGCCACGCCATTTTGCTCGAATCCCGGAAGTGGCTGGTTCGGGAAATGGTCATATTTTGCAACGACATGGTTTTCAGGAATAATAGCTTATTTAAATTAAAACTAGATGCATTAGTCCATTCATATTTTCAGTCATATTCACTTTTGAAAGCAAGGATTAATGATAATTATCGATTGTTTTATCATTTGTTGTAAGATGACGGGAATGCTGGCTCCGACTCTGCGCTGGCTCTGCAAAATCCTTCGTGGTAACGGCTATTAGCCGTTTTCACGAAGGATTGTGCGTTTGGGGCGATTAGGGTGTTTGGGGCGTTTGGGGCGTTTGGGGCGATTGGGGCGTTTGGGGGAAATGGGTCTATAGCTTGGAAGAATACGGACTTTTCCGGTGATTTTTGGTATCAATCACAATTTTATGAATTAATGTATAAGTATATGATCTTACAATGCAATATTTGCCGTTAGTTTGCTTTGAATATTCACATTCATGAGCAAATCTGGCAATTTTGGGTTGTGGTAGCTCCTTCTACAAAACATACCGAAAACTCCCCAAAGGAGGCTAAAAAGTATACTAGATAATCAGCTTTGATTAAATAAACTACGCAATTGACAGTTAGTTAGGGCAAAACTGAAGATATTAATGGCAAAGAAATATAACATTATGATGACAAACGTAATCAAATGTCAAAAGCATAGACAGACTTTAATTCAACGTCGCTCCGTCCCGCTGAGATCGTCCAACTTAGAGCGGTAACTTCGTTGGTTTCCGAAAACCGGAACAATCCTTACGCATTTCGAATCACAACAGATGTTTTTGATGTGATTAATTAATTTATTGATGAATCTGACAAAAAAAACTGAAAAGACCTCAGAAAAGACACTTATAAACCCATGCAACATGCGGGCTTTCTGCAGCCACTGCTACTGAAAACTCAAAAATGGCTGCTCTAGATCGAACGGACACCATTGCTAGGCACAGACCATGGTTCTGCGCATGCGCAACATGACGTCAGGCGACCGGCTGGCTGGTCGTCATGGTGACCAGCCGGCCGGCGCCGGAGCCACGTGTACAACGTGACGTCAGGCGACCGGCCGTCCCGTCGCCATGGTGACCGGGCGGCGGCGGCTGCGCAGAGCCAGCGCAGAGCCGGGGCCAGCATTCCCGTCATCTTACAACAAATGATCAAAACCAAATCGCTAATTATCATTAATCTTTGCTTTCAAAGTTGAATATGACTGGAAATATGAATGGAGTAATTAATTTAGTTTTCATTGAAATAAGCTATTATTCCTGAAAACCATGTCGTTGCAAAATATGACCATTTCCCGAACCAGCCACTTCCGGGATTCGAGCAAGATGGCGTGGCACAAACACCCCAGCCGTCTGGCAACATCATAGCTAGTTTAAGATGAAATTGTTAATTTTAAGTAAACTATGGTGTTATCATTAAAATGGCATTTCCAGAAAAATGCATTAATTCATAAAGTTGTGATTGATACCAAAAATCACCTGGAAAAGCTGAATTCTTACAAGCTATAGACCCATTTACCCCAAACGCCCCAATCGCCCCAATCGCCCCAAACGCCCCAAACGCCCCAAACGCAAAATCCTTCGTGAAAACGGCTATTGTGTGCGATATTATGCCATTCAATACGGATAAATTACAATAAATACTTCCCTTATTTAGCAATATGTCTTTGAAAACACATAAGGTAAGGGTAAGTAATTTCGTGAAAACATTAACTTCGTGATTTGCGATATCGCATATTTCTGAAAACGCGTTGTCGCCGTCATCGCCTTTTTCTGGTAGCTTACAGGACACACAAGCAGGATATGTAGTTTGTTTTGGGATTCCTACTTTGGTCTGGTCTTGTAATGGATCAAAGTAGTTTTTTTAAATCTGTGGATGCTTTACTTTTCTGAAGTGATTTGCTTTCTATTTACGCCTCCAGTTTGAGGGCGAAAGCGATCTTCATGGCCGTGCTGCTGCCTGCCCCCATGAGGGTGCCGTTGATGCTCTAGACATATTTGTGCCGCGCCGCCATTCTACTTTTTAAACTTGCCAAATTCAGTCTTAGTCTCGGTTCCTAACTTCGTGAATCCTAAGTTCGTGTTATCCAAATACAGCTTTAACCGTGTTTGTTTTTCTTTAACTGCAGCTAGAGCAGTGGGCTTGGTTTCACCTGCGACGTGGACCGCTATGTTTGGGAGGATATGTTGATAGACGTCCATTAGGAAAAGAGAAGCCTCCGTTTGTTTGAGGCCACTTTATTTGTCAGGTCATGTTATGGTTTGTGAACTGATTTAAAGGGAAATATTGACATCCCACAAAAATGGAGTCATTAATTGAAATCCATAGAAGAGACCAAAATATATTGTAAATTGATCACATTTTGCATATAAACATTTCTACCGAAAGATATTTCAAGTTAAAGTTGATAAGCGTTCCACACTTAACGACCGGTTCTCTCAAGTACTTGGTAACGAATTTTGGTTCCACCTTAATCTGGTATTGCTTTTCGACGAAATTGTATGGATATGCCTTGCACTTTGTCTATTATCATTATATGCCCTACTATCCTTAACAATCAACAAATATTGAATAAAAAGGTATCCAAATTAGCAGTTAACTTATGCACCCGATGACGGCCTAGTTAGTGGTTACGACCCTCAATTTAGGAAAACAACTTTCAGAATGGTTCATTTATTTTCAACATTAGGAGTTTTGTATAGTTTTGTCTCTGGCTGTATATAATACAATGCTTTAGTTTATCAATATAAAGAACCACTTTTTCCAAAACAATCAACAAACAATAAAACAGTGGCAACGAAATAGGAAGTTCATTTATGCGCCCAACGGCGACCCATATAGTGTCGGCGATTTGTTTCAGGGACATTATCACAGTACTTTCAAAGGAAAGAAAAGCTTCAGATATGTCACGCCATATATAGAGAAGGATCATACCGTTCGTCACCATATTTACACGAACCGAGAGCGTGCTGATCGTGTGCGCATATTTATATCCACTGTGCGCAGTACTAGACAAGACCATCTGCTCAGTCTGCCTCGCATCACCTGCTCTGATGCGGGGAAGCGTCAGTTTGTGTATCGCGCGGCCAAGCTTTACAGTGAGCTGCCACCTGAACTTGCGACCGTGTCAGTGGCGCCATTCAAACGTACGCTGAAGTAGCGCCTACTACCCACGAAAGAGTAGAGCGACGAATATATTGTATATGTACCTGACTGGGAATATGTGCGTGTGAATGCTGTTCTATCCACTGTTTTTATACACCCTACGTTCTTGACTCGGGATTAGGAATAGCCCCGGGACCTCGGTCCATTAGAGGGGATAATCCCACGATGTACAATAAATAAATAAATACATAAATATAAGTACATATATTTAAATTTCCCATATTTTAATTATCAAAATATAAAAAGTTGTTATTTCACTTTCAAATTGAGACACCATCAATTCGATACCATATATGCGTCATAAAATAATGCAGAGAAGTAAATAAAAAGGTCAATATTTCCCTTTAAATGTGCAAGTACCTTTCCTAACGGGCCAGACTCTCAAAAATCATGCTGACGCATCCTCGAACATCCCGCAACCCACCATTATAGCCGAATTATTGTTAACATTCCTAGTTTTTTGTTATATTTGTTACAAAAACAACAATCACGAAGTTCAAATCGGGCTTTACGAAGCTGCACACCGGATCACGTGGTTAGTTAGGTCACTTAGGAGCTTTTTCCCCGATTTTTGACGCCATTTTGTGCGAAATGTGGCAATGACAGAAACATTGCAAGGTGATGCAAAACACCGCAATAGATCCACCATTCTCCAGGTGTCAAAATTTGGCATTACCTCGATTCCATTCGGCTGTGGGAGTACATTTTCTTTTTCGCACGAAGTTACCGTAGGAACAATACAAAAACTATGGTTATCCTAAAGCATGAAGGTAAAAATTGCATTGTGAAATTATATTTATTATGTTTTGATGTTAAGCATATATGTACTGAATCGAATATCCTAAAAACAGATTATGCCACGCATTTCTATGATCATAAAATATACCAGAATCTTATTTGAATTATCACCCATTAGGGACAAATCTACGCATAGGAAAACTTACCCTCATGGTCACTGCTGTAAGCTCCCGGCAACAAATGTACGAACATCACGGTGACACGGAGCTTTTTATATGTCATGCTGTCCTACTGTGCTTTGTCAATGCATGCCCGGGTTCCACCTGGCTGCAAATCCATGAATGGCCGTGTCCTGTCAGCGACAGACAGTGCATTGGCCGCCCCCTCCCCCCTAACTATGTCCTGCCAGATGTGCGAGCAGTGGTGCGTGCAAGAGGGCGGATGCAAGGGCTGGCTAGCATTGCGGGAGCGGTTTCTGTCGGAAATGACGAAGAAAAACGAATATTTAACATTACTGGCATCCTTTGAAAATTGCATGTAGCTTCTTTGCCTTTGGCAGAATACCAGCAACTTCAAGTTAGTTTTATTTCACCTGTCAGGTACAGTCGGTCTAATAAGTATCTTCCCTGGACGTCTAATAAGTATCTTCCCTGGAAGTCTAATAAGTATCTTCCATGGAAGTCTAATAAGTATCTTCCCTGGAAGTCTAATAAGTATCTTCCCTGGACTCATCTAATTTCACTTCTGTGTACATGAAGGACTAATTTAAGGGAACATGTGGTACCTACCTAGGTAAGTACCACACGTTCCCTTAAATCAGTCCTTCATGTTCACCTAAGTGAAATTAGATGAGTCCAGGGAAGATACTTATTAGACTTCCAGGGAAGATACTTATTAGACCGACTGTACATATGAAGTTTCATGTTGCTGTTTACCGAGCGGGCGCGAAGCGCCCGTGAGGTTTCTCGTCAACTTACTAGACAAATTTACATTTGACCCGGCCGACCTGGCCATACAGACGCTTTTCGGAAGCTAATAACTTTGCAACCACTGCTCCGATTGAGATTGGGTTTTCACCATTGGATAGGTCCATCAAATCAGTTTTGTTTTGAGTATAGTGCGTTCTGATAGAGGTGGTACCACAACGTGTGGCAGTTGGCACACGCGAACGTCGAAATGAACGCATTTTTTTTTTGCAAAAATGATTCTTGATAAAAGAATAACTGTATTATTATAAGCATTAATGTATACGCTGAAGCATGCAGCGCTCAGGACGTACTCCCTTTTGGCGGATTTGAGAAAGGAGATCATGAACAATTTAATGCAACTTAATTTGTATGTTGGCATGCATTGAGGCCTGGCATTTTTTTCTGGAGGACTAAAATGACTGTGTTACTACCACGTGTGCTCCCTTACCGTTTCATATTTCAAACCTGCTTTAGCTTTACCAGAGCGCGCTCGCTCGGTCATCGCCCCAAAAAGACGTTTCACTGGTATTCATAGTTTTCCTACATAGTTACTGACTCCTGTCCGCCACATTGACCTAGTTATCGCCAAGCTATTAACTAAATAGTTAACGTCATGTTCCCTTCTGCGGCATTTTTCGTCCTGGGCAGAGCTTGGATTTGTTGTCTATGTGCGCAGTCCGATAACCATCATCATGAATTTGATACAATTTCGATACTTGCCTAGTGACACATCACTTACTTGTCAAATGTCACGAGAGTGATCAATCATATAGGAAAACCTGGGAAGGAAACCAAGGGAAAGTAGGTGTTCATATGTGATTTAATCTTTGGCATCTCAGCAATGCAGACGATTTATTCCTTTCTGACGCAAACTCAGCAGTGTCATTTCTTATCAACCGGCTGTCTTTTTGCAATTACCGCTGTCAGTGCATATTTTTTAGATGTATGCTGTCAACTTCTGGCATTCGGATATTGATCGTTTTCGGGCACGATATGTACCAAATTAGTGCTGCATGTCCATGATAAAATATTTTGATGACTTGGAATACCTTACAACAGGTTGTCTTGCGATTCGAAAATAACTCGAAATATTCTTGTTTTATTTCTTGTACACTATTTCGAATAGTTTCGAGTGAACCTGGGCGGATTTTCGTGTCAACGAATGTACTAATTTTAGTTCCGAGTTATTACGAAAACCTAGCAGTGTAAGTATCTGTAATCTCTAGATAAGCCTTGCCTGCCCGCCTGAATCGCTTCTGAATCGGCTACTCGCCGATTTATTCTGAACGCTACTTCTGTAACCCTGTTCCGCCAGTTGTTATCAGTTGCACAGCTCTGCAATGCGCCATTGTCCTGTACAAGAGCGTCGTCCACCCCTTGCACTGGACTTGGACTCGTCCACTGCACGGCTCTCGACTTCGCCGCGTAGACGCTTGCGCCGCGTGCGATGAACACGTGCGCCAGGAATGTCACAATTTAGCAGGTGGAGCGAGAGCACGCGATCTCTGCGCGGAACATACCGCCATTGGTCTATATTAGTTGGGGTCGGGGGTTGCTGAGAGCAGTTTGGCACGAGGCGCGTCGCAGTGGAGGCGTGGAGGGAGAGAGGTTGGAGGAGAGACATGAAGGTAGGAGTGCGGATCGAAGAAATGTGGGCCTTCTTAGCATCGTACAGTAGTGAGGATCTAGCCGGCAAGTAGCCCACTAATTACAGGAAGTCAACACCGGTAAAACAATGCTTACTACCGGAGGTCATTATGCTGCATTGTAATGGGTTAGTTGTTATGCGGGTTGTCGTGTTGATGGTGATGATATGGGCTTTGGGCGCACCAAGTACAATGGTCATTTGGAGAGCAATGGGGTCTAATGAGTTGTCACGTGCATGTGCAGGTATTGCCCGGAGACAGCAATGGAGGTAGGCTGGTCACTCGTCAAGTGGTCATTCTATGGCTGGTCACTCGTCAAGTGGTCATCCTATGGCTGGTCACTCGTCAAGTGGTCATCCTATGGCTGGTCACTCGTCAAGTGATCATCCTATGGCTGGTCACTCGTCAAGTGATCATCCTATGGCTGGTCACTCGTCAAGTGGTCATCCTATGGCTGGTCACTCGTCAAGTGGTCATCCTATGGCTGGTCACTCGTCAAGTGGTCATCCTATGGAACTTCCATATACTTGTCAACCTAGTCCAAACTTTTATTTGGATCGTTCTCTGCGGTCAGATGTCTTCGCCCGCAGAGCCTGACGTGAAGCCCAACCCCTGCTATCTGATCGCACAATTGCTGTTCGCCTGCAGAATGTCGGAGTCAAAGGCTTTACGGGACTCAAATCATATTGACCTTTCATGGATACTACCAGCGACCAGGGGCGGCGGAAGAGGGGGCAGCTGCCCCCCCCCCACCCCCACTCAATAATTTTGGGGTAAACATATGATTTCCCCCATAAATTTGTAAGAGGGGTCCTCCAAGAAGTAAGTTCTATTTTGTTTTAAAGGGAGTGTGCCTACTCACATCGCTTAGTTGGGGTTATTGGCACTGGTCTATAGAACACAATTTTCTGAATTGAACCATGATTTCATTTCTCCAGATTCACCCTAGTTGCTGAGATATTCAAAGACTCCAGGAATTTGCTTGGGAGCAAAAAGTTATCGGGTAGACTCCAGAGGGCTTCCGCTACTAGAAGCACTGCAACTATCGATTACACTGCTAGCATTGGCAACACGCTCGGGACGGGGCCGCCGGCCAGTCGCCGGGCGGGCGCTACAAGCATATTGTTAGCGCCGGCCAATAGCAATTCAACAAAACAGCTCGTGCACGCTGATAGCAGCAGCGGAACAGAAACTGGACGGCCATCATGTTTTTCGATGATGGCCGTTTCGATGATGGCCGATGGCCATTTTTTAAGAAGATATCAATTTAGAGCTACGAAATTTGCACATAATAAAGTTCACAGTGGCAAGAACGTGCTGTGCAAAACTCGTCTTTCTATGATGTGACCGTAATTGTATTATCTTATGTGCGTCGTTTTACATAACATCACCATAGTGGCGATCGTTTCATAGATATCGAAACAAAAAATAAACAAAAAAACAATATAAGTGAAAATTCAACTAAAGGGGCTCCAGATGTGAATTTCATCATATACAACAATCAAACCAGCAGCTACTTACCGTCTGAAATTTTTTTGACATTCCAAAACAGTAGGCACACTCCCCTTAACGAAAAAAATTACTGAGGGCCCGAGGTGCCCCCAGCCAGCCTGAGGGTCCCTCTAAGGCCGACAGAAGGCCCTCACTCTGCCTGAGTAGGGCCCTCAGTAGGTCTGAGGGGCCCTCGGAAGGCCTGAGACTTCAACATGGGCCTGTCCGACGTTTTTTTGCGACCGTATAGAGGCCCTGCAAAATATAGTGCCATAAATCCGAGGAGATACCATTTCGCGCCATTTTTTTTTGGGGGGGGAGGGGGCTTTGGCCGTGGGAGGACTCTTTGGCCGAGGGGCCCATGAGTTTCTTTGCCCCCATCCGAAAATACCTTTCGGCGCAACTGCCAGCGACATGGAAATGGTGTAACCTTTCCAAATCACTTGATCTCATTTATGATGTTACAATTTAACAAAGTAGGATGTAACGGATGCGATTTCGCGTTGGCAGGAAGTGTGGACAGGAAGTGTGGACAGGAAGTGTGGACAGGAAGTGTGGACAGGAAGTGTGGGCAGGAAGTGTGGACAGGAAGTGTGGACAGGAAATATGATCATGCTGAAAGCACTTTTGAATGAAACAATACAGTTGACAGACTATATAATGGGTTAAGGTGAACGTCCAGGAGCTTGTTCTTCCCCACCATAAAAATATAGTTCAACTACATATAAAAATACCATCAAGCTGAAGCACTAAAGCACATTGTTTACTTGTGTCGGGACTTGATGGTACATGCACACCATTTCTGTCAAGTACATTTTTATCAAGATAACCTGAACTCTTCTTCTTCGTTTCTTCTATCGTAACCCACAAAAATTAACCATATGATTCTTCACTTTTACCACCTTCTCATGACGTCAGTCAACTAAGGGGGGGCGGCGGCCGCCCCCCCCCCCCGCCACCCCGTTTCCGCCCGCAGGGGGGGGGGGGAGGGGCGGCCGCCCCCCTCCGCCCCCCCCCCTGTATCCGCCCCTGAGATAAGGGCATACAGAGAGTCAAAACAACGCCACAACTAATGTATATTTCTCCCCTGCTTCTGTAGTTTAAAATAGCTGCAGAATGAATGTCACAAAAGCGCAACATATGAAGAAATTCAGGCCCACTAAATACAAATGTCGTTGCAATCAATATCAATTCCACGCTTTCACAATTTACTTGAAAAATATAGAGGTCCGATCTGAATGGTAGTTGTACACTGACATGCCTGTCATCATGCCGATTCAGAGAATGTATGGGTTTTGGGTCCATCGCCAAGGGTTTTCGAGTTTCTAGCGTTGGAACGGTTTGAACTGGCCCTTTATATAGTAGATCGCCGAAATACGCGTAACAAGTGGAAACTAACTCTGTGACTTGCAACAGGTGGCCTATGTCCGCATAACTTTACAATGATATGTTCAGGGAAATGTCATCCTAATAGGAGACATCGCAATGACATTTTCCTGACTTGCATCTTACAGGGGTAAAATTGGTAAAACTTTGCAGCAGTGCAGATACGATAAGTGTCACATTAGTCGCAATTTTAAATTAAACAGTGATATGTAGTTCAATAAAGGAATGTTGCCGCTAAAGGACCGTATGGTTATATATCTCACGAGCACCACGTTTACCAGTACCTAGACCGTGAGTATGAAGATTGGGGATGGAGTTAACCCGTGCACTGCAGGGGGTTTGCACCGAACACGAACTGCAGGGGGGGGGGGTGATTTCCGCCCCCCCCCCCCCGTAAGCTCTAAAAAAACTACGCCATTCAGCGACAAGCAGCAAACGGCATTTGATAGCTTTATACAAGTTCTATCGAAAGTATTCCAGTATTTTTTTTTTAAAATCAGGCCAAAATTGAGGTCACCAGAGGTCATCAAAGGTAACAATTTTATCTTTTTTTTCCTGTTTTAGGACTTTGCTCCAGAAATTCCCATATATCTCGGAAATTATGCTAGTTAGAAACAAACGGAACAAAGTTAACGCCAGCCAGTTAAATTTTCAATCGACAAGGTGTCCTCAAATTTGATCTCAGGTCGATATTTGAGGCTCCAGAGGTCAAAAAAGGAAAAAAATACTGTTTTTTTGCAACATTGTTTTTCGCTATTTACTTTTTACTTAATAACAATAACGAAACCTGTTTACTCCATTATGTTTATCTCGTCAAGGTACTTTGAATGATATACATTGTGACCTTGTTAAGTCAACTTAAAAATTTGACCTCAGGTCAAGGTCAAGTGGTGACCCAAGCAGGGCATGTTGCGTATGGGAAGACGTGTCTCGACGATACAAACTCATTGCTGTCTGTTTTACTTCTCTATCTTCATTATGTCTGGAGTTTTTGACAAAAAAAGTGATAGTGACCTCGGATGACCTCAAATAACCTCATAGGGGTCACTGAACAAAACTTACACTTGCATCATCAAGAATATCCTATAATAACATGACCCAGAAGTAATTGGACTAATATCATGCATATTCTTGAAATAGGAAGCATTTGTATATTTCCCCATTGACTTATTATGGGGAGGTTACGAAATTGACCTGACCTTAGGTCACCGATATCACAATTCCGAGATAAACGAATTGTATGTACTTATGCCCTCATGACATCCTGTAAGTTTGAAACTCATCGGTGAGAAACTCTGGCTTTGGCACAACTGCAAACATTTTTGGAGGTGGGGTCACTTGACCTGGTCTGGTGACCTGACCTGCGATGACCCGATGCTATTTTTTTCTTCAAAGTGTGCACAATTGATGCCCTAACAGGTGTGCCAAAACCCGGCGGCGCACAGCGCCGCCGTTTTTTCGCTATCTGCAACAACAACAAAACTGAGGGGGGCGGAAATCACCCCCACCCCTGCAGTGCGCGGGTTAAGCTTTCATTGGCCTTTGTGGTTCGAAACAACCATGTATCAAAGGTCGCAATGCCCTCTTTCAACATGAGTTAGAGATAGGTTGGTGACAACATTTTTCAAGATTTAATTATCAACCCACCAACGGATTACTTGCAACACTTGATATCCATCACATGACGAAAGTTGCACTGCAGTTTTCACCATACGCTAACGTAAGTTCCATATTCCCACAGGCGTTCGTTCTGCTCGTGGTGTTGGCGCTGGTCGCTGCCGACCAAGACTCGGCAAGTCCCAAGTCTGACAGCACCGCCTCCAAGACTGGCAGCGGCGCCTTCAAGTCTGACAGCAGTGTCTCCAAGTCTGACAGCAGCGCCTTCAAGTCTGACAGCGGCGCCTTCAAATCTGGCAGCGGCGCCTCCAAGTCTGACAGCACCGCCTCCAAGACTGGCAGCGGCGCCTTCAAGTCTGACAGCAGTGTCTCCAAGTATGACGGCAGCTCCTTCAAATCTGGCAGCGGCGCCTTTAAGTCTGACAGCGGCGCCTTCAAATATGGCAGCGGCGTCTCCAAGTCTGACAGCACCGTCTTCAAGTCTGACAGCAGTGCCTCCAAGACTGACAGCAGCGCCTCCAACACTAACAATGACGCCTTCAATACTGACAGCGGCGCCTTCCAGACTGACAGCAGCGCCTTCAAGACTGACAGCAGCGCCTCTAAGTCTGACAGCAGCGTCTCCGACATCACCGCCGCCGCAGAGGAGGCTGGCGGCTACCAAGCGTCCCAGTTCAACTTCGTCACCTTTCCCTCAGGAAATTCGGCCTTCAGAAACGGCATCCACTTTGATGATGATGATGATGATTATGATGATGATAACGACGATGATGATGATGATGATGATGATGATGATGATAACGACGACGACGATGATGATGATTATTATGATGATGGTAACGACGACGATGATGATGATGGTGGTGTTAAGGTTGGTCGTTTTGCCGATTTCGGGTTCAGGGCTGGTGGTTTCCAGGATTATTACGATGACGACGATAATGATGATGATGTGCGACTGTTTATCGGTCCTCAGCTGCCTGACATCATCCCTGAGCCTCTTCCTCCACCTCAGTCTCTGCCCCTGCCACAGCCCCTGCCACAGCCTCTGCCACAGCCCCTGCCACAGCCCCTGCCACAGCCCCTGCCACAGCCCCTGCCCCTACCCCAGCCTGTGCCACAGCCTCTGCCCCAGCCTCGACTCCAGTCTCTTCCACAGCCTGAACCAGCACCTCCCGTTGTCTCCATTCCTCTTCAGCAGGTAACCCCTGACCTACCTCCGTATCCTCCACTCCCTCTAATCACCGCTGTCGTTCCGACCTACGAGCCAGAACCTGACTACCACTCCGTCCCCGACTACAGCTACGGCTACGCCGTCAAGGACCCCTACTCCGGCGTGGACAACACCAAGGAGGAGACCCGTCTCGGAGACCGCACCGAGGGATCCTACAGCACGGCCCTGCCGGACGGCAGGAGGCAAATTGTGGACTACTGGGTGGACGGGGATTCTGGATACAACGCGAAGGTGACCTACGAGGGCGTTGCTCACCACCCGGAGCCGGTAGCGCAAAAACCGGTCTACGCCGCAGCACATGATTATCTTTCCGAACACGACTACGCTACGACTACGCTACGCTACGACGACGCTCGTCAACAGGAGGTCAACTTCGCCGGAAGCTACGACGACGGCCGTAGCGCAGTCGGTAGCGGCTACGACGCGGACATTGGGACCGGCTACGGCCCTGGCTACGGCACTGGCTACGACACTGACTACGACACTGGCTATGGTACAGCGGTGGACGGTGGCTTCAGTGTTAATGATCTGTATGCCGATGATCTGTACGCTGGTGCTCGGCCGGATGGCGATTATGAGGAGAGAGTGGTTAAGAGGACCCCGTTCCAGGGGGGATACCGGTACACAGCAGAGAATAACGAACTCTGTCGGTGCTACTATTCCAAAACGTCGCCCAGATATTAAACAAATGTGTTTTATTTTAGTGACTTCATCCTGAACGCGGTAAAGAAGGCAAGATGTTGTAGAATGCATTGGATTTGTCGCTGTTCGTTTCCATGGTTTGACAGGAGTGGCATGACGTGACAAAGGTGTTTGTTTCCTGTTTTTACTTGTTTTTGAACGCGTTAAAGCAATATGACGTCGAAGAAGTACTTCATTATCCATTGCTGAATAATAATCTGTCGAACATAATTGCAACAGGTCTTTCATAATAGTGTTATGATTATCTCAATAAGTCCAAAGTTGGTATTCTTCATCCCCTTTGCACAACTTTTGC
This sequence comes from Chirona hameri, assembly GCA_036785665.1. NCBI lineage: Eukaryota > Metazoa > Arthropoda > Thecostraca > Balanomorpha > Balanidae > Chirona > Chirona hameri. The sequence goes on along the minus strand of JAXIVJ010013972.1, from coordinate 20,258 downwards.
GACAAAAAGTGAAAGAATGGCAGGCGATGACGATGCGTTGGCAAATTAGGAATTCACAATGCAATCAAGGCTTATGCAATATATATATATATATATATATATATATATATATATATATATATATATATATATATATATATATATATATATATATATATATATATATATATATATATATATATATATATATATATATATATATATATATATATATATATATATATATATATATATATATATACATATATATATATATAT
>JAXIVJ010013972.1:15000-17500 GCA_036785665.1 Chirona hameri | reverse complement strand
ACAGACCGACAGACAGACCGACAGACAGACCGACAGACAGACCGACAGACAGACCGACAGACAGACCGACAGACAGACCGACAGACAGACCGACAGACAGACCGACAGACAGACCGACAGACAGACCGACAGACAGACCGACAGACAGACCGACAGACAGACCGACAGACAGACCGACAGACAGACCGACAGACAGACCGACAGACAGACCGACAGACAGACCGACAGACAGACCGACAGACAGACCGACAGACAGACCGACAGACAGACCGACAGACAGACCGACAGACAGACCGACAGACAGACCGACAGACAGACCGACAGACAGACCGACAGACAGACCGACAGACCGACAGACCGACAGACCGACAGACCGACAGACCGACAGACCGACAGACCGACAGACCGACAGACCGACAGACCGACAGACCGACAGACCGACAGACCGACAGACCGACAGACCGACAGACCGACAGACCGACAGACCGACAGACCGACAGACCGACAGACCGACAGACCGACAGACCGACAGACCGACAGACCGACAGACCGACAGACCGACAGACCGACAGACCGACAGACCGACAGACCGACAGACCGACAGACCGACAGACCGACAGACCGACAGACCGACAGACCGACAGACCGACAGACCGACAGACCGACAGACCGACAGACCGACAGACCGACAGACCGACAGACCGACAGACCGACAGACCGACAGACCGACAGACCGACAGACCGACAGACCGACAGACCGACAGACCGACAGACCGACAGACCGACAGACCGACAGACCGACAGACCGACAGACCGACAGACCGACAGACCGACAGACCGACAGACCGACAGACCGACAGACCGACAGACCGACAGACCGACAGACCGACAGACCGACAGACCGACAGACCGACAGACCGACAGACCGACAGACCGACAGACCGACAGACCGACAGACCGACAGACCGACAGACCGACAGACCGACAGACCGACAGACCGACAGACCGACAGACCGACAGACCGACAGACCGACAGACCGACAGACCGACAGACCGACAGACCGACAGACCGACAGACCGACAGACCGACAGACCGACAGACCGACAGACCGACAGACCGACAGACCGACAGACCGACAGACCGACAGACCGACAGACCGACAGACCGACAGACCGACAGACCGACAGACCGACAGACCGACAGACCGACAGACCGACAGACCGACAGACCGACAGACCGACAGACCGACAGACCGACAGACCGACAGACCGACAGACCGACAGACCGACAGACCGACAGACCGACAGACCGACAGACCGACAGACCGACAGACCGACAGACCGACAGACCGACAGACCGACAGACCGACAGACCGACAGACCGACAGACCGACAGACCGACAGACCGACAGACCGACAGACCGACAGACCGACAGACCGACAGACCGACAGACCGACAGACCGACAGACCGACAGACCGACAGACCGACAGACCGACAGACCGACAGACCGACAGACCGACAGACCGACAGACCGACAGACCGACAGACCGACAGACCGACAGACCGACAGACCGACAGACCGACAGACCGACAGACCGACAGACCGACAGACCGACAGACCGACAGACCGACAGACCGACAGACCGACAGACCGACAGACCGACAGACCGACAGACCGACAGACCGACAGACCGACAGACCGACAGACCGACAGACCGACAGACCGACAGACCGACAGACCGACAGACCGACAGACCGACAGACCGACAGACCGACAGACCGACAGACCGACAGACCGACAGACCGACAGACCGACAGACCGACAGACCGACAGACCGACAGACCGACAGACCGACAGACCGACAGACCGACAGACCGACAGACCGACAGACCGACAGACCGACAGACCGACAGACCGACAGACCGACAGACCGACAGACCGACAGACCGACAGACCGACAGACCGACAGACCGACAGACCGACAGACCGACAGACCGACAGACCGACAGACCGACAGACCGACAGACCGACAGACCGACAGACCGACAGACCGACAGACCGACAGACCGACAGACCGACAGACCGACAGACCGACAGACCGACAGACCGACAGACCGACAGACCGACCGACAGACCGACAGACCGACAGACCGACAGACCGACCGACAGACCGACCGACAGACCGACAGACCGACCGACAGACCGACAGACCGACAGACCGACAGACCGACCGACAGACCGACCGACAGACCGACAGACCGACCGACAGACCGACAGACGACAGACAGACCGACAGACAGACCGACAGACAGACCGACAGACAGACCGACAGACAGACCGACAGACAGACCGACAGACAGACCGACAGACAGACCGACAGACAGACCGACAGACAGACCGACAGACAGACCGACAGACAGACCGACAGACAGACCGACAGACAGACCGACAGACAGACCGACAGACAGACCGACAGACAGACCGACAGACAGACCGA
>JAXIVJ010013972.1:2500-7500 GCA_036785665.1 Chirona hameri | reverse complement strand
AGACAGCTAGACAGCTAGACAGCTAGACAGATAGACAGCTAGACAGCTAGACAGATAGACAGATAGACAGATAGACAGATAGACAGATAGACAGATAGACAGATAGACAGATAGACAGATAGACAGATAGACAGATAGACAGATAGACAGATAGACAGATAGACAGATAGACAGATAGACAGATAGACAGATAGACAGATAGACAGATAGACAGATAGACAGATAGACAGATAGACAGATAGACAGATAGACAGATAGACAGATAGACAGATAGACAGATAGACAGATAGACAGATAGACAGATAGACAGATAGACAGATAGACAGATAGACAGATAGACAGATAGACAGATAGACAGATAGACAGATAGACAGATAGACAGATAGACAGATAGACAGATAGACAGATAGACAGATAGACAGATAGACAGATAGACAGATAGACAGATAGACAGATAGACAGATAGACAGATAGACAGATAGACAGATAGACAGATAGACAGATAGACAGATAGACAGATAGACAGATAGACAGATAGACAGATAGACAGATAGACAGATAGACAGATAGACAGATAGACAGATAGACAGATAGACAGATAGACAGATAGACAGATAGACAGATAGACAGATAGACAGATAGACAGATAGACAGATAGACAGATAGACAGATAGACAGATAGACAGATAGACAGATAGACAGATAGACAGATAGACAGATAGACAGATAGACAGATAGACAGATAGACAGATAGACAGATAGACAGATAGACAGATAGACAGATAGACAGATAGACAGATAGACAGATAGACAGATAGACAGATAGACAGATAGACAGATAGACAGATAGACAGATAGACAGATAGACAGATAGACAGATAGAAGACAGATAGACAGATAGACAGATAGACAGATAGACAGATAGACAGATAGACAGATAGACAGATAGACAGATAGACAGATAGACAGATAGACAGATAGACAGATAGACAGATAGACAGATAGACAGATAGACAGATAGACAGATAGACAGATAGACAGATAGACAGATAGACAGATAGACAGATAGACAGATAGACAGATAGACAGATAGACAGATAGACAGATAGACAGATAGACAGATAGACAGATAGACAGATAGACAGATAGACAGATAGACAGATAGACAGATAGACAGATAGACAGATAGACAGATAGACAGATAGACAGATAGACAGATAGACAGATAGACAGATAGACAGATAGACAGATAGACAGATAGACAGATAGACAGATAGACAGATAGACAGATAGACAGATAGACAGATAGACAGATAGACAGATAGACAGATAGACAGATAGACAGATAGACAGATAGACAGATAGACAGATAGACAGATAGACAGATAGACAGATAGACAGATAGACAGATAGACAGATAGACAGATAGACAGATAGACAGATAGACAGATAGACAGATAGACAGATAGACAGATAGACAGATAGACAGATAGACAGATAGACAGATAGACAGATAGACAGATAGACAGATAGACAGATAGACAGATAGACAGATAGACAGATAGACAGATAGACAGATAGACAGATAGACAGATAGACAGATAGACAGATAGACAGATAGACAGATAGACAGATAGACAGATAGACAGATAGACAGATAGACAGATAGACAGATAGACAGATAGACAGATAGACAGATAGACAGATAGACAGATAGACAGATAGACAGATAGACAGATAGACAGATAGACAGATAGACAGATAGACAGATAGACAGATAGACAGATAGACAGATAGACAGATAGACAGATAGACAGATAGACAGATAGACAGATAGACAGATAGACAGATAGACAGATAGACAGATAGACAGATAGACAGATAGACAGATAGACAGATAGACAGATAGACAGATAGACAGATAGACAGATAGACAGATAGACAGATAGACAGATAGACAGATAGACAGATAGACAGATAGACAGATAGACAGATAGACAGATAGACAGATAGACAGATAGACAGATAGACAGATAGACAGATAGACAGATAGACAGATAGACAGATAGACAGATAGACAGATAGACAGATAGACAGATAGACAGATAGACAGATAGACAGATAGACAGATAGACAGATAGACAGATAGACAGATAGACAGATAGACAGATAGACAGATAGACAGATAGACAGATAGACAGATAGACAGATAGACAGATAGACAGATAGACAGATAGACAGATAGACAGATAGACAGATAGACAGATAGACAGATAGACAGATAGACAGATAGACAGATAGACAGATAGACAGATAGACAGATAGACAGATAGACAGATAGACAGATAGACAGATAGACAGATAGACAGATAGACAGATAGACAGATAGACAGATAGACAGATAGACAGATAGACAGATAGACAGATAGACAGATAGACAGATAGACAGATAGACAGATAGACAGATAGACAGATAGACAGATAGACAGATAGACAGATAGACAGATAGACAGATAGACAGATAGACAGATAGACAGATAGACAGATAGACAGATAGACAGATAGACAGATAGACAGATAGACAGATAGACAGATAGACAGATAGACAGATAGACAGATAGACAGATAGACAGATAGACAGATAGACAGATAGACAGATAGACAGATAGACAGATAGACAGATAGACAGATAGACAGATAGACAGATAGACAGATAGACAGATAGACAGATAGACAGATAGACAGATAGACAGATAGACAGATAGACAGATAGACAGATAGACAGATAGACAGATAGACAGATAGACAGATAGACAGATAGACAGATAGACAGATAGACAGATAGACAGATAGACAGATAGACAGATAGACAGATAGACAGATAGACAGATAGACAGATAGACAGATAGACAGATAGACAGATAGACAGATAGACAGATAGACAGATAGACAGATAGACAGATAGACAGATAGACAGATAGACAGATAGACAGATAGACAGATAGACAGATAGACAGATAGACAGATAGACAGATAGACAGATAGACAGATAGACAGATAGACAGATAGACAGATAGACAGATAGACAGATAGACAGATAGACAGATAGACAGATAGACAGATAGACAGATAGACAGATAGACAGATAGACAGATAGACAGATAGACAGATAGACAGATAGACAGATAGACAGATAGACAGATAGACAGATAGACAGATAGACAGATAGACAGATAGACAGATAGACAGATAGACAGATAGACAGATAGACAGATAGACAGATAGACAGATAGACAGATAGACAGATAGACAGATAGACAGATAGACAGATAGACAGATAGACAGATAGACAGATAGACAGATAGACAGATAGACAGATAGACAGATAGACAGATAGACAGATAGACAGATAGACAGATAGACAGATAGACAGATAGACAGATAGACAGATAGACAGATAGACAGATAGACAGATAGACAGATAGACAGATAGACAGATAGACAGATAGACAGATAGACAGATAGACAGATAGACAGATAGACAGATAGACAGATAGACAGATAGACAGATAGACAGATAGACAGATAGAAGATAGACAGATAGACAGATAGACAGATAGACAGATAGACAGATAGACAGATAGACAGATAGACAGATAGACAGATAGACAGATAGACAGATAGACAGATAGACAGATAGACAGATAGACAGATAGACAGATAGACAGATAGACAGATAGACAGATAGACAGATAGACAGATAGACAGATAGACAGATAGACAGATAGACAGATAGACAGATAGACAGATAGACAGATAGACAGACAGATAGACAGATAGACAGATAGACAGATAGACAGATAGACAGATAGACAGATAGACAGATAGACAGATAGACAGATAGACAGATAGACAGATAGACAGATAGACAGATAGACAGATAGACAGATAGACAGATAGACAGATAGACAGATAGACAGATAGACAGATAGACAGATAGACAGATAGACAGATAGACAGATAGACAGATAGACAGATAGACAGATAGACAGATAGACAGATAGACAGATAGACAGATAGACAGATAGACAGATAGACAGATAGACAGATAGACAGATAGACAGATAGACAGATAGACAGATAGACAGATAGACAGATAGACAGATAGACAGATAGACAGATAGACAGATAGACAGATAGACAGATAGACAGATAGACAGATAGACAGATAGACAGATAGACAGATAGACAGATAGACAGATAGACAGATAGACAGATAGACAGATAGACAGATAGACAGATAGACAGATAGACAGATAGACAGATAGACAGATAGACAGATAGACAGATAGACAGATAGACAGATAGACAGATAGACAGATAGACAGATAGACAGATAGACAGATAGACAGATAGACAGATAGACAGATAGACAGATAGACAGATAGACAGATAGACAGATAGACAGATAGACAGATAGACAGATAGACAGATAGACAGATAGACAGATAGACAGATAGACAGATAGACAGATAGACAGATAGACAGATAGACAGATAGACAGATAGACAGATAGACAGATAGACAGATAGACAGATAGACAGATAGACAGATAGACAGATAGACAGATAGACAGATAGACAGATAGACAGATAGACAGATAGACAGATAGACAGATAGACAGATAGACAGATAGACAGATAGACAGATAGACAGATAGACAGATAGACAGATAGACAGATAGACAGATAGACAGATAGACAGATAGACAGATAGACAGATAGACAGATAGACAGATAGACAGATAGACAGATAGACAGATAGACAGATAGACAGATAGACAGATAGACAGATAGACAGATAGACAGATAGACAGATAGACAGATAGACAGATAGACAGATAGACAGATAGACAGATAGACAGATAGACAGATAGACAGATAGACAGATAGACAGATAGACAGATAGACAGATAGACAGATAGACAGATAGACAGATAG
>JAXIVJ010013971.1:32500-35741 GCA_036785665.1 Chirona hameri | reverse complement strand
GGGGGCCCATTCGACGTGCTCAGGGGGCCCTCTGACCCGCCCAGAGGCCCTTTTGGTCTGTCCAGGGGCCCCTCTGACATGCACATGGCTCTTTTGAACGTCCAAGGGGCACTCTGGTCTTTGGGCGGGTCAGAGGGCCCCTCTGACATGCACATGGCTCTTTTGAACGTCCAAGGGCACTCTGGTCTTTTAGAGAGGGCCCTGGTGGCCCTAAAGAGCCTCTGAAGTCCTCTAAACTCTCTAAAGACCACGCTTCGCGTGGTAAAGAGCCCATGATACGCGCTTCGCGCAGTCTCGTCGGCCCTTTTCGGCGCGCTGCGCGCGCCGAAAAGGGCCCTCGCGTGCCGAAAAGGGCCCTCCTGGTCTCCAGGCGGCCGCCCCCGCCGCCCCCCCCCCCCCTTGGCTACGTGCCTGCTTATAACCTTACTAAAATTATTTAATATTTAGGAAAAAATAAGATTATACTTTATATGTTTGGCTGGTAAGGCACTGCGGCGTATATACATCGGACAACTGATTTACGCCGCATGGTATTTAGTGGGATATTTAGCCCTGCGAAATAACCCATGGCCGTGTGGGGAAACGGCCATATCTCAACCAAGCATTTTCTACTACGCTGCGAAGTTAACGCTACGATCCTCCGTTCCGGAGATCTTCAAATCACCTGATGCGTAAACCAGAACTGTTGAATATTCACTTCCCTTTTAAGCTGTCGTAATTCTAATTATTAAGCTATCGTAATTATTACTTCCTCACAGATCGAATACGTTTGTTCATATGGCCAAATATACTTATATTTTCGAAACACCAAAACACTCACCAAGCCTGACAACATACCGGATGCTAAAACCGTCCGTGAAATAAGCGACTTATTCAGCGACGGATTCAGCGACGGATTCAGATTTGGCCCAAATCTCGGCCCATGGTCAATTCTGGCACGCTGATCAGGAATATGACCTTCAGTTTCCTGTTCAAGGTCATCTTCAAGGTCAATTCGAGGTAAAAGGATGGGTACCGCATAAGGTCCCGAATTTATTGCTGGATCCTTCCAAAAGTGATCCAGATGATAAACAGGGTCCATATATAACGTCTGTCACCGTGACCTGACCCGTGACTTTTGACATTGGAGGTCAAATTCGAGGTCAAAGGACGGGATACCGCATAACGTCTCAAATTTATTGCCGGATCCTTCCAAAAGTATCCCGGATGATAGACAGGGATAGGATCCATATTTATCATGTCCGTCACCGACCTGACCCGTGACCTTTGACCTTGAGCTCAATTCGAGCTCAAAGGACGGGTACCGCATAACATCCCGAATGTATTGCCGGATCAATTTCCAAAGTGGTCCCAGAAATTAGCGACAGCAGCGATCCTCGGAGCGATCCGTTGGGCCCGTCACTGTGGAGCCAGCGTCACCGGTCACCCCGGCTGAGCAGATATCGGGGGTGGGTCGTCTCGCGCAGCAAGCCCTGTGTTCGTGGCTGGTTATGTGGCTGCCAAAATGTCCGAGATCTGGACCCGACACTCGGGAGGCCAACGAGCGAGGCGCCATCCAGCCGTCTTCCTGGATCCGGCCGTCAGCCTGTGCAGCCTGATGGTGCCGTCACCAGCGTGGATGAGTGTGGTGGAGGAATTCGAGCTGCTGTTCCACCTGGCGATGGGTCGCAACACAGATCGGCAGCTGGGGCATAGTTGGCCGTCTACTGGCCGACCTGCTGATGAAGCGATCAACCTGGATTGCCGGATCGCCCGCAAGTGGTCACCATGCGTCTACATCTGAGAATCAGGTGGCTGAACCAGGCTAAGACGGCGGCAACAGCGACACGGCGCGCCGCCAAGCAGATCCGCCAGCATGCGAGGGGCGGCAGATGAGCTGTCACCACGCGTCTGCATCTGCAGATCAGGTGGCTGAACCAGCCAAGACGGCGGCAGCAGCGACACGGCGCGCCGCCAGCCTGTGTCCCACGACTCATAGGACTGGCGGCTGTGTTGTGCTCTGTCGGACTGGGAGCGGCATTAGGTAGTCTGTCAGCCGCGGGGTCCTGTTTCCACGGCTCATAGAGGACTGGCGGCTGTGTTGTGCCCTGTCGGACTGTGGAGCGGTCTGCCAGCCGCGGGGGTCATGTGTCCACGGCTCAGAGGACTGGCGGCTGTTGTTTGTGCCCTGTCGGGACTGTGGAGCGGTCTGTCAGCCGCGGGGGTCATGTGTCCACGGCTCAGAGGACTGACGGCTGTGTTGTGCCCTGCCGGACTGTGGAGCGGGATTGAGTAGTCTGTCAGCCGCGCTCTCTATGTCCACGGCTCAGAGGACCGGCGACTGTGTTGTGCCCTGTCCGGACTGTGGAGCGGTCTGACAGCCGCGGGGGTCATGTGTCACGGCTCAGAGGACCGGCGACTGTGTTGTGCCCTGTCGGACTGTGGAGCCGTGGCTTGAGGAGAGTGAAAGCTTGCGGAATACGGTCCCGATTCAGGCGGTTTCTACGCCGGATGAACAGTCGCCGATAAATACTGCAACGACGACGGGTAGACGATCCCTGCTAAGGTAGCTACGGCGGCGGGTGAACAGTCCTCGGTTCGAGCGGCGGGTGGACGGGCCCCGGTTCAGGTGGCTCCGGCGGCGGATGGAGGTTCGGCCGGCTTGATACCAATTTGTGAGTCGCAATTCAGTATATTATACGGCCACGTCGATACGTGTCTGATAGTCGCCATTTCAAACCAGTTTTGATGTAGGGGAAGTACAGCAAACCGCCGTAACCGTCTACAGCGCCCGCAAGATGGCGCACCGTGCCATGTATTGTGAGACGCGAGGGGAGTGTAGGCACCAATGACGTCACGCTAATGTTAAACGAAAATGGCGCTAAAATTGCTGGACGGTTCTACCTCTCTTATACGTCCTTGAGTGTATGTCTACATGTCAGGCGAGGTCAGCTGAACATGTCGTGAACTTTTTTCCGAAAAAAAATTTATCTTGGAAGATATGCAACTTTTAGATGTAAAGGGATTATACGGGTTTCCGTCCTGAAAGTACATGCACTCTTTTGCAGTTGCATGAGCTTTAAACACGTTTAAGACATATAACAGGGACCTCAATGCTCATTTAGTCCATTATTTCAGAAATTATCAGCGTTAAAACTTGGGCGTTTTTCGAGACTAGTATCAGATAACGAGTACTGATACTGTCCACCACTTTTATCTTAAGATCAATTTTAGAGTTTTGAATTATCTGCAAGTCCTACGC
>JAXIVJ010013971.1:20000-27500 GCA_036785665.1 Chirona hameri | reverse complement strand
GAGACCGACGAGACCGACGAGACCGACGAGACCGACGAGACCGACGAGACCGACGAGACCGACGAGACCGACGAGACCGACGAGACCGACGAGACCGACAGACAGACACACAGACACACAGACGCTTATCAAATAGTAATATAGATGATAATAATAACTGTATACATATGTACCGCACTGTAACACACAACTGGTAACAGTGCAAATGGTTTGAAAGCAGCAAGAGGCTGAACGACTTTTCCGCGCATAAACGGTCCCTGTGGATCTGGAGGAGCCTGGTGGGAGTTGGCTTGGGGAGATGGTCCTGGCCTGGTCCCCACTATTAGCTCTTCGGTCCAGCAAGTTGGGCACCGCTGGAGCAGCTTCCCGGTGCCGATGTCCGCGTCCTTGCGTTCGCGTCGCCTTTTTCGGAACTCGGCAGACTAGCTAGCCTGCTTGAAAGTTCATATTTTCTGAAGGGATTGGGCCCTGGGGCCAGCAATTACCGCCAAGGAAAGAGAGCCTCTGACAGACACTTAATTGTATTAATTTCCCCATTTTCCAAATTTGCAGAAGCAATTGCGAAACTTGTGTTATGCCGCAAAGCGGCGGGAAATTTTCCGGTTTTTGACTGTGGATAGCTGGATTTTGACAGCTGCAAAGACAATGTTTACGATTTTACGATAAATTGGGAATGCGCGGGGGAGGCATACTTGTATTGAATCCCTCCCCCCAGATTCCTGTGGGTGGGGGGGGGGGGCATTTGCCCCTGATGCCCCCCCCACTTGGATCCGCCAGTGTGTGAAACCATGGGGCGACATTTGCTTCTAAGGAAGCCCATTGTCCGACTTTTGGATGGCTGTTCTTCACAATATGGGGCGGCATTAGCTGCGTATGGACAATGAGCATTTGCCCAATTTAGAGGGCGCCTGTTTTACTCCGTGGGGGCGGCATTTGCTTATTGTCCGGTAGGGTGCCTATTTTGCTTCATGGGGGGGGGGGGGCGGTATTTGCTTCTAGTGGCGTCTATCCTGTTACTCAGTCGCCATTTACTTCTAGGAGTGCTAATTGTCCGATTCCCAGGAGTGCCTGTCAGTGGCGTGCGCAGAAATTCACAAAGGACCAGATCATTGCCTTGAGGCCTGGGGGCGCCACCCGATCGACAGGTGCACCATCAATATTGGCGAAAATTTTGCAGGGGGGGGGGCACCTCTCCTTCCGTACCGTGCGGAAGGACTGGCCAGCATTGCATGGGCGCCTCGTGTCCAAAGGACCAGGTCATTCCCTGAATGACCGTATACTCTGTACGCCATTGGTGCCTGTCCTGTTGGCGGTGCTAATTGCAAAACTTAAATGGTCCGGGGGTGGGGGCCTTCGGCGTCCGTCAAAAACGGTACGGAATTCCGCACTGTCCGTATAGGTGGTTGCGCCCCTGCTTATGGCTCCCTAAGTATGACAGGTCTGGATTTATTATTCGACATTTCAAAATATGCGGCCCGCCGAGCATTATTGCCAGTCAGGTAGAGGCTGCGCCGCGTGGCATGGCTGCTATGCGGAACAGCATTTTCTGAAGAAAAAATCGCAATCATGGCTACTGAGCATTGGTTCCCGGTAGCCAGCCCTGGGGCGACCTAGCCTATGTGTGTGCCCTGGGGCGACCTAGCCTATATGTGTACCCTGGGACGACCTAGCATATATGTGTGCCCTGGGACGATCTAGCCTATATGTGTGCCCTGGGACGATCTAGCCTATATGTGTGCCCTGGGACAGCAAGCCCAGCGGGATTCCCGGGCACGAAGCATACAAAGTAAGCGCCACGGAATATGCATACTTTTTTAGTTCGATGAGACTTGTCAGAAGACAAACTCGAACATGCCCAATGTCCATGCAACATTACTTTGCTTTGTGTGGCTATTAGCGTGACCCGCAATCTGCCGCGTGAAGGCTGCCACATCGGATTGCATCTCTTTTAACAGGAGAGACCCCTGCAGGTGTTGCAAAGCTCACCGACGCCTGAGGGCCTGAGGGAACCTGATGTTCCGCCGGCGCGGTCAGCGGCCGAGCGCCTCGGTGTAGACGACGCTGCACGTGGCGCCCAGGCTGCCGGCGGGGAGGGCGAACCGCAGGTCCGCCGGCCGCCCGACCCGCGATGCAGCCACGTACAGTTGGCCGTGGCTGAAGACGGGCTCGTCCAGGAAGACGGCCACACGGCCGAGCGTCTGCCCTTGCGCCCTGTTCACCTTCATGGCGAACGCCGGCCGGACGAGGAACTGACGGCGCTCCCAGCGGAAGGGGAAGGCGTCGTCCGGGGGCTGCAGCGGGAGGCGCCGGATGAGAACGTGCCTGCCAGCGTTCTTGCTGCAGGTGATGGTTGCCTCCAGAAGACGCAGGCTGAAGACGTGGCAGATGATGAGGCGCGTCCCGTTGTACAGGCCGTCGGTGGCGGAGAGGTTGCGCAGCAGCACGACTCGCATCCCAGGCTTGAGCACCAGGTGGTGTGGGGCTCAGGAGCACATAGGGTGTTCAAGTACTCCTGGGGGATGTCCAGCTGGTCGGCGTCCCTTTTCCTTTTTCACTTTTACATCGTTAAAACCAGTAAGGCGCCGTAGTTGGCGATGAACGAGTGAGTGCGAAGGAAAGGTATGAGGAATTTCAACTCGATCGGGCAAGTTGTTTCTGAGATACAAAAAAAAGTGCGCATGTGCGCACGTGCAGAAGCACTCACCTTTGACTCGTGGGAAAGTGGGGGCTGAGAGGTCCCTAACCACACACCAAATTTGAACACAATCGGCTCAGCCATTCCAGAGATATAGAATAGGAGTATGCACGTGCGCACGTGCGCACGTGCAAAGCCACCCGACCCCTGACTTGTGGAAAGGCGGCGGATGAGAGGTCCCTAACCATGCACCAAATTAGAACACAATCAGCTCAGCCGTTCCTGAGATACAGAATAGGGGTGTGCACGTGCGCACGTGCAGAGGCACCCCACCCCTGACGTGTGGGAAATTGGCGGATGAGAGGTCCCTAACCACACACCAAATTTGAACACAATCGGCTCAGCCGTTCCTGAGATATAGAACAGGGGTGTGCACGTGCGCACGTGAAGAGTCATGGGCTGCTCAGCAAAGAAGTCAGCTTGTCAATCGGACGTGCGGTTGCAGAGATATGAGCTTCTCAAAAGCGTCGCCACGGGTCGGGCCGGGCCGAGTCGGGCCGGGCTGGGCCGGGTCGGGCCGCTCATAATCAGATTTTTCCCATACACCACGGAAGGACGAGCGAGCGCTTCGCACTCGCTCGTAATTAGGTTATATTAGGTGAGAAATACAGGATGCAATCAGGGTCCTGTTTTTTCGAAGCTGTGTGCAAATAAATGTTCTAGTAAAAAGCCAGAAAACGCCATTTTCTCTTCATCCTTCTTAACAACAATGCCACAGAAACAGGTCCACAATTCTGAATTCCGAATTCCTCACATCCGAACAAGTCATTTAAAAAGAAAGAAAATACCGAATTTCGTGTTCCTAAGAAACGAAAATTAGCGAATAGAAAACTAAAAAATAGGAAAAAGAAACGACGTGTTTTTAAATTGTCAAATCGTCCCACGCCATTAAATGTTTATCTGCTTTTCTTCAATCCACATTGTATTACCTTTGTTCAACCTAGCACTGATGACTTTATGGAATCAAACCGGAATTTCATATCTTGGTTGTTTACAATTCGCGTTTCTGTGAATCAACTTTGACCACAAATTTGTTTGACATGAACTTGACTCAGACATGAGGAAGAGTAGCCTGATTAAAATACCTAACACACATGCTTAATTCTGACTCACATAGTTCCGATGCAAATCATTTCCGACGTGTAAGATTCAACTCCGACGCGACCCATCTTCTAACTTGTCCACTCACCTCCGACTCAGCTCCCTTGATTCAGTTATGAGTCAATATTGGCTTCCCGACCCTGACCCGAGCATAATCCTGTGATTATCCCTGGCTAATGCCATTAACCACGCTATTGTTTTATCTGCAACTAATGGCTTCATGGTTGCGATTTTATTGACTGTTTATCCTTCATGTGCTACATTGCAACGACACTGGAATAGCCCTAAGCGATGTGGGAATAGCCGAATGTCTTACATACGAGTTGATTGATTCTGCTGGAAGCTGAGATGTATGCATGCATATTTATGTTTGCACAGGTGTTCTCCCGTGTAGCTCAGTCGGAGCGTGATGGGCTTACATCCTGTATGGTTACGTGGGTTCGAGACGCTTCGGATCTCGCTATTTACCCCTGGCGGAGATGGCCTGCGGCCGGTGGCAGCGGTCACGTTCAAGGTCAGGTGAGGCTAGTGAGCCGGGCGAACCGTCCCCAGTCAATAGGCAGGGGCGTAAAACTTTCGCCACTAAACTCTGCTGATGACCTAGCATTGTTCGATCGGATGGTGGGTTCAGGGCCTGTGCAGCAAGGTTTGCCTAGCGCCTGGGTCCTGATCAGATGAAACAAGTTTGCCTTTAGCCGGCTTGTTTAAAATGAACCAGGATGAATCATAACATACTATCATTACTGCTACATTATTGAGGAACGCATGCGTATTGTACGCTGCAATGTTGGGGTATTGAATGTTGAGTTATTGGGGATGACATGTATCTTGCTGTCTTACGAGGCGATGTATGCGTGTTATATTATGTATTTTGAAGTATGTATGTGTATGTTGTGCAACCTAGGATGGCCCTCTGAGGCTCTTTGTTGCACTATTCGTGTATGTCTTTGTGTTATCAGGGCTGTGCGTAGCCACGCAGGCACACAATGTGGCTTATCAAAACCTGTCGCGCAAGATTTCTCCTTAAAGCCGTGTGGCTGATGAAGGACAGATTACGTAGGTACACTACACAAAAAGTCACACTACACGTCACAAAAAGCCCCCACACCGGTCCTGGGGAGGGGTGGTTCCCCAGCGATCCTGGAGAGGGGTGGTCCCCCAGCGATCCTGGGGAGGGGTGGTTCCCCAGCGATCCTGGAGAGGGGTGGTTCCCCAGCGATCCTGGGGAGGGGTGGTCCCCAGGGATCCTGGAGAGGGGTGGTTCCCCAGGGATCCTGGAGAGGGGTGGTCCCCCAGCGATCCTGGGGAGGGGTGGTTCCCCAGGGATCCTGGAGAGGGGTGGTCCCCCAGGGATCCTGGAGAGGGGTGGTCCCCCAGGGATCCTGGAGAGGGGTGGTCCCCCAGGGATCCTGGAGAGGGGTGGTTCCCCAGCGATCCTGGGGAGGGGTGGTTCCCCAGCGATCCTGGAGAGGGGTGGTCCCCCTGCGATCCTGGAGAGGGGTGGTCCCCCAGGGATCCTGGAGAGGAGTGGTTCCCCAGCGATCCTGGGGAGGGGTGGCCCCCCACCGATCCTGGGGGAGGGCTGGTTCCCCAGTGGGAAGGGGTGGTTCCCCCACTCCCGGAGCTCTGCTGACATTACGTTTGCGTGCCGCGTCACCACGCGGGCGACCGGGAGTGTTTGCGTCCGGAAAACACCTGCGACGTTAGTCCCACACTACCTGCCGACTGCGGCAGCTCCGCGACACCGCGACGGCTGTGCACGTGTGCACGTCATAGGCATGTGACTGTGCACAACACCGGAACATATGACATGTGATATATGCCAGACACGTAGCCAAGGGGAGGGCGGCGGGTGCGGCCGCCCCCCCCCCCCCCCCCCCGCCCCTGGAGGCCAGGTGGGCCCTTTTCGGCGCTCCGAAAAGGGCCGACGAGACCGCGCGAAGATCATGGGCTCTTTACCACGCGAATCGTGGTCTTTAGAGAGTTTAGAGCACTTCAGAGGCCACTTAGGGCCAACAGGGCCCTCTATGAAAGCCCAGAGGGCCCCTTGGACGTTTACAAGAACCCTGTGCATGTCAGAGGGGCCCCTGACCAGACCGGAATGGCCCCTGAGTAGGTCAGAGGGCCCCCTAACACGTCGAATGGCCCCTAGCCAGCACAGAGGAAGCCCTGGGCAGGTCGGAGGGCCCTCGGAGCATGTCGCAAGGCGACAAAGCAGCCAGCGCAGTCCCATGCCAGGTCGGAAGGGCCCCTTAGAAGGCTGGAGGACCCCTGAAGAGACCATAAGGCTCCTGGAAAGTTCAAAGGACCCCTGTGCAGATCGGAGGGGCCCTGACCAGATCGAAAGGTCCCCTGGACGGGTAAGAAGGGCCCCTTAACATGCCGAATTGGCCCCTGGCCAGCACGGAGGGGCTCCATGGCAGGTCGGAGGGCCCCTGAACATGTCGGCAGGGCGGCAAAGAAGCCAGCGCAGTCCGACCAGAAGAGTCGCTGGGAAGATCGGAGGGGCTCCTGAGCAAGTCAGAGAGGCCCATGGCTAGACCGAAAGGATCCCTGGGCCGATCGGAAGGGTCCTTGAATATGCCGGATGAGTTCCTAACCAGACCGAAGGGGACCCTGGACAGGTCGGAGCAGCCCCTGAGCATGTATGCAGGGCGACAAAGCAGCCAGTGCAGTCCCTGGCCAGGCCGGAAGGACCTCTGACCAGGCAGAATAGGCCCATTGACACACAAGAAGGGCTTCTTGGAAAGTCAGAGGAGTCCCTGGTCAGACCGGAAGGGCCAAAAGCACGTAGAGATCCCAGATGAAGATTAAATACACAGAGGACTTACTCCACAAGAACAATATTAAAAGCGGAGCTTTCGGGTATATTGTAACACCCTTCGTCCTTAATATACCCGAAAGCTCCGATTTTATTTTTTCTTGTAGAGTAAGCCCTCTTTGTATTTTATATATCACCCACTCCACATCATGTCTTTTCGCTTCACGGATCCCAGATGAGTACCTGAACAGGTCGGAAGGGCGTTGCAAATTTCGTAGGGGCCCCTAGACGATCTGAAGAGACCCTGGGCCTTTCAATAGTAAGAATGCAGTTGTCCAGGGAATAAAACTCACAATTTTCAATTGTGAACAATTTCACATTTTCAATTTTAACTACAAATTCAATTGTATGCGGATTAGGAAAAAATCGATCTGTTTATCGGCGCATTTATGTGTTATGATGCTACTTGCCTATATAATTGGGCAAAATAGCTCACTTTGGCACTTTTTTACCGCACTTTTAAACGCACAATATACCAATTTTAAAGGTCCGCATCATACGCAATGCAACGCATTGATGAGAAAGCATATCCAGGACAAAAGACTCAAAATTTGTGCGCCGCTACGTGGCGCAATTTGTTTAAGAGTTCCAGGTCTTGAGCTTCAGAAATATTCAAAATTGGTATAGCTGATTCCAAATTGGTGTCGCTGGTTCCAAAGTTGATATGGCAGTTTGCTAACTCCAACTCCTAAAAGTTGGTATGGTCCATGCCATACCTGTCATACTGCATTTTCCGTCCTTGCCTTTCATCCGTTTTGTTTAGCCTTTTCATTGTTTGGGAAGGGGGCTCTTTCAATGCTCGGGAAGGGGCCCTTTCGAGGCGCCGCACCCCCTGGACGAAATCCTGGCTACGTGCCTGATATATGCACCGCTGTGGAGTCGA
>JAXIVJ010013971.1:0-15000 GCA_036785665.1 Chirona hameri | reverse complement strand
CGACGCATGCGCGACCGGCGCATCACGGGACGTCACGGGACTCAAGACGTTACCAAATAAGGGCACCGACGGGAGTGACATAAATGGCACCATGCAACGGCGGCGTAAGCAGAAGAATACAAATAAATGTAACAAGAGGAATTGATGGAAAGCTAATGATTGAAGAACTGATGCCAAGAGAACAAATCGTGGAAGTAATTAATCACCATATCCTATCGACATATCTATGATCAGCGGTTGAAAAGCGACAGATCATTACGGACAAAGTGATATGATGAACTAATCCGGATGCAAATGCAGAGGCAATGACCACAACGCCTTACCAAATCACTATAGCAAGGATATAAATAATGTATAAAATACCCAAACCTGGTATCAAAACGCATTCCGGAAAGGAGAGAAACCACCAATTAAAAGAATGCAGGAACAAGATAGATCAGCCAGAAATGTGCCACACCGGCAACGTATCCCGAAACAAGAACTGAAAGGGCGTGTCCCCGTTATCAACAATCAGATCCGACTAAGGGAGTCAGATATAAGTTATTTTCCAGAAGGTTCTAAGCTCAAAATTGAATGAGAAAAGGCGTCAGCAGCTTGGATGCACCAAGTACAGAGACGCTCGGCCAATCAGAGGACGGGGGTCCTGCCACACCCCGCCACCGCAGCAGCCGCTGACCGGAAGAAACTATAAAGGGCGACCCGCCCGGCGGTACGGGACAGAGGCCCGGTGGACAAGTGACAGGGAAGTTGTGGTCTCACCGCCGCTGACAGCGCTACAATGTGAGTGTTCTCTGCTGCCAAGTTGCCGCGATAGTCTGCTCGTCCCTTTCCCTTCCCCGCCGTTTTCCCTAACCCTGCCAGGCCGTGGCCATTGCCAAGCGAAATTAAGTAACAGACCATGTCAGCCAATTCAGGGAGAGATAAGCTAAATTATGTGAGTTAGGTTACCGTCCAGACTGGGAACCTAAAAATGGGGTAGGGCGTAACAATTAACATGTAGAGTGTAGGGATATGTTGAACGGATCAGTACGGTGGGACTCGTGTGTGTATGTGTGTGGGGTAGGAATTATACTGTGGGTACGAGTGTTCCCTGTGTATAGTTCCAGCGGTGTCCGGACTACGCGTTAATTAAGGTTACATTAAGAATAGGCATTTCAGTGCTGTTTCAGCGCATAGACTGAATTCAGGACACTTGCTGCTAGCCGATGCTCTGTATACACGCACGTTAGGAAGTCAGTACGGTGAGACTCGTGTGTGTATGTGAGTGTGGTAGGAAGTATACTGTGTGTACGTGTGTTCGCTGTGTATACTTCCAGCGGTGTCGGGACTACGCGTTAATTAAGGTTACATTAAGAATAGGCATTTCAGTGCTGTTTCAGCGCATAGACCGAATTCAGGACACTTGCTGCTAGCCGATGCTCTGTATACACGCACGTTAGGAAGTCAGTACGGTAGAACTCGTGTGGCAGGTATCAAGAGGTCCCAGAGAGAGGGACGTGCAAAATCATCGCAACACCGGACACCCCGAAAGCAGTAGAAGGAAAGACCAGCGAAAGTGGAGGGAAGGTCACCTGGAACGTAGAAGAACTCCAGACAGGCTTTCTGGCGCCAGAGGAGCGCAAGGCACTTCTAACGGTAGTCAGGACTCACGACAACTGTTTCTCGTGGGACGGGAGTCTCGGCACCTGCACTCTCATCGAACATCGCATCGAGTTGACAACTAACAAGCCGGTACGAAGGTCTGGATACAAAGCCTCCCATCATGACAGAGAAATTATCGAAAAAGAAGTACGGAAAATGTTAGACAAAGACATCATCGAACCATCTGTATCACCATATGCCGCGGGTGTAGTGCTCGTCCCGAAGAAGAATGGCGAAACCCGTTTCTGCATCGACTACAGGGGGCTGAACACGATCACAAACCCAGACAACTACCCCCTACCACTCACCAAGAGTGAGATTTTCGACACCGTGGGCGGGACAAAAATCTTCAGCTGCCTAGATTGCCAACAAGGCTACTGGCAGGTCAAGATGGCCGAAGAGGATCGACACAAGACAGCGTTCCGATGTCATCTAGGACTCTGGCAATGGAAAGTCATGGCCTTCGGCCTCCGCAACGCGCCAGCCACCTATCAGAGGCTGATGTCCCACGTCCTGTCGGGATACACGGGCAAGTTCTGCCACGTGTTCATTGATGACATCATCTGCTTCTCCCGGACGTTCGAGGAACACCTGGAACATCTACACCTCATCTTCGAGAGGCTAGAACGAGCCGGCATCAAACTCAAGCCGTCAAAGTGTTCGTTCGCGAAGACGGAGGTGAAGTACTTGGGACACCTACTCTCCCCAGGAGAGATTCGGCCGGACCCAAGCAACATCGAAAAAGTACAAAACCTGGCGCCACCAACAACAGTGACCGGAGTCCGGGAAATGATAGGACTAGCCTCCTACTACCGCAGCTTCGTGCAGGACTTCAGTCGGCGGGCAAGCCCACTCACGGAACTCACAAAGCAGTCGGTGAGCTTCCACTGGGGAGACAAACAACAAAAGGCATTCGAAGACCTGAAAACGGCGCTCACAAGTGAACCGGTGCTGGCGTTACCTGACTTCACCAAACCGTTCATCCTCATGACAGACGGGAGCGCGACGGGACTTGGAGCAGTGCTCGGCCAAGACTACGGAGATGCCAAAGAACGAGTGGTGGCCTACGCCTCAAAGAAGACAGGACCGCTGGAGAGAAACTACTCCGCCTGCGAGTTGGAGTGTCTGGCGCTTGTGTGGGCCACGCGGTTCTTCCGCGACTACATACTCGGTCGGACCACCCTCGTCATCACAGATCACTGGGCCCTCAAGTGGTTACTCACTATAGAGAACGCAGCCCCAAGATTACAACGATGGCGTATGGCCCTGCAAGAGTACGACCTGAAGATCGTCCACAAAGCTGGGAAGCAGCATCGCAATGCAGACTTCCTGTCACGCATGCATGAATACTTCGAAGATGGGGCAGAAGCAGAGAAGGAAGACCTGGACCCCAATGAAGATCAGCCCCAGCCAAACCCACATCAAGACAGAGCCGCAATGAACATCACCTGCGAAGTACCGCAAAGCCAGGAAGAAAATCCAGGAAGAGACCAAGATCCAAGTGCGAGCCTCGACTGCGACCAGGGCACGGGAGGACACACACGACAACAAGCGGCAAGGACGACGGAAGAAAGAGTTTCGAACAGCCAACTGGAAGGGCGGTTAGGAAACCACGAACTCGGCAATGCAAAGGTGAGCATGATCACTGGGAGAACGGCCCTCGAAGAGGCGCAACGACAAGACGAAGACTGCCTACACCCAGTCAGCAGCTCCTAAGCAGCGGAGGCAGTCGACAACGGGACCCCAGCACGCGCGCTGCCCGCGGCGCGGCGGCGGCAGCCGTCCGCCGTGGCAGGGCTGACAGCGGAGACAAGACAGCGGACAGGAGCGGACAGCAGCGAAAGGGGAGCGGACAGCAGCGGACAGCAGCGGAAGGGGAGCGGACAGCAGCGGACAGCAGCGGAGGCAGTCGACAACGGGACCCCAGCACGCGCGCTGCCCGCGGCGCGGCGGCGGCAGCCGTCCGCCGTGGCAGGGCTGACAGCGGAGACAAGGCGGCGGACAGCGGAGACAAGACAGCGGACAGGAGCGGACAGCAGCGACGAGCAGCGGACAGCAGCGGAGGCAGTCGACAACGGGACCCCAGCACGCGCGCTGCCCGCGGCGCGGCGGCGGCAGCCGTCCGCCGTGGCAGGGCTGACAGTGGAGACAAGACAGCGGACAGGAGCGGACAGCAGCGGAAGGGGAGCGGACAGCAGCGGACAGCAGCGGAGGCAGTCGACAACGGGACCCCAGCACGCGCGCTGCCCGCGGCGCGGCGGCGGTAGCCGTCCGCCGTGGCAGGGCTGACAGCGGAGACAAGACAGCGGACAGGAGCGGACAGCAGCGGAAGGGGAGCGGACAGCAGCGGACAGCAGCGGAGGCAGTCGACAACGGGACCCCAGCACGCGCGCTGCCCGCGGCGCGGCGGCGGCAGCCGTCCGCCGTGGCAGGGCTGACAGCGGAGACAAGACAGCGGACAGGAGCGGACAGCAGCGGAAGGGGAGCGGACAGCAGCGGACAGCAGCGGAGGCAGTCGACAACGGGACCCCAGCACGCGCGCTGCCCGCGGCGCGGCGGCGGCAGCCGTCCGCCGTGGCAGGGCTGACAGCGGAGACAAGACAGCGGACAGGAGCGGACAGCAGCGAAAGGGGAGCGGACAGCAGCGGACAGCAGCGGAGGCAGTCGACAACGGGACCCCAGCACGCGCGCTGCCCGCGGTGCGGCGGCGGTAGCCGTCCGCCGTGGCAGGGCGGACAGCGGAGACAAGACGGCGGACAGCGGAGACAAGACAGCGGACAGGAGCGGACAGCAGCGGGGAGCAGCGGACAGCAGCGGGGCAGTCGACAACGGGACCCCAGCACGCGCGCTGCCCGCGGCGCGGCGGCGGCAGCCGTCCGCCGTGGCAGGGCTGACAGCCGCAGAGAGAGGAAGACGGCAAGAACTGAGCCGACGGCGGCAGATCACAGTAAGTCACGAAACTGCTCATCCTTTCCGATCCTACCCGAAATTCTGCCCAGGTCCGGTGACTTCAAAATTTAAACAATAAGGGACTAAGTGGGATATTTTACGTAATTTGGGTCATCTGTCCAGGCTCGCTACTTTTTACCTAGGAAGGCAGGAAAAATGTATGTGTAGCCGATGCTGTACTAGAGGTGTGATGCCAGGCGACCGTAGTACTTTGGAATCCAGCACGCTGCGTTGCAGGTCATGGCGTAAGCCCTAGCGCATTGGCGCATGTAAATACGAGCGGTTTTAGTTAGTATTTTAAACTAGAGATTGAGCGAGTCAATTATTCGGTTCTGTGCTGGTTTTGGTGATATTAGGCGGAGATTCAAATGAATCATTGGTTGAACATGTAAATTGATTGGGACGTACCAAAAACGATTATATACTGCGCTACCGTTTGTTTAGTTGCTGAGTTAAAATAAACATTGTAAATTTGTGTAACATTTTACGGGGGAAAGGAGACATGATGGAGTCGAGAGGGTCGTTGAAGGAAGGAAATATACACAGCGATGCGGTTCCCCGACAGCATGAGGTAAGGCAAGAATTAAGCCAGTATAGCCGCAGATAAGTAGGATATGTTTCGAATGTTGTTTGAATGGTTCGATTAATTCGTTCTCGTCTTGCTCGCAATACTTAGCCAGAAGCCCGAGTTTAATGATTAAGTACGTTTCCGCTTCAGTAAATTTAACGTTATGTATCAGAGTTGTGGACGATTTCAAATCACGGAATGGTAACTTTCGCTGAACGGTTAAAACGCCAGGTAACCCAACTACCAGACAAAGTATTAGTGAGGTTGGGTAGAGACTCGTCATTCTAGCTTGGCAGGTAAGGATAACAAATGTAAGGACCATATCACTGAGACGGCAGCGATTGGTTATAAAGTATCGGTTCATTCTGTCGCTTAGAGGTGTGCTCTATGTTGAGCGGGACAACACAAATCGGAGACTGGTAAGTTACCGCAAGGGGATTGTCTGTCTAAGATTACATATGTATAATCGGCGATGCGCTATTAGCTATTGGTCCAGCATCGCTTCCTACCGACGATTGTTTAAGGACGGTGTATGAGAAATGCGATTCCTTAGCCGTCAATGCGACCTCGTTTCTGTCGCTGATAAACTCGTGCCGCTGATCCGGAGTGGTTAACGTTAAATCCCTGTCTATATTACCTTCTTTGGAATTATCGATCAAACCATAACTAGTTCAGCCCGTAAAAGGTTCTAAGGGTGCAGCAACCTGCAACAGACGTATACTTGCGAGTCAGTGGATGATAAGTATAACAGTCAAATTAACTTTCTTAATATTGTGAGTCTCCTAACCGTCTGTTAAAAATACACCTTCAGCCAGCAGCTCGCGATTTACGACATTACAGCCGACGCCTTCCCTTTGTTAACGTCATGGTACAACTGTAATGTTAGATGTCCTGTATATTGACAGTCCAAGTGGTAACTTAAGCCTTATTATTAGCCAACTATAAACAGCGTTAAATTATTTGAATATATTCTGACGATGGTGCACTGCCGATTATATTGAAGTTTAAAAGTGATATTTAGGAGATTACTAGCTGATGCTTATTGAAATGGGTCATTTGTGATATATGCACGTTATCTCTGGTGGCGATTCTTTTTGGACAACGTTTCCCATGTGGGAAATTACCTAAGAGTCATATAATTTACGTCCCCGATAGAGAACTGGTAAAGCGGTTAGTACTCAGGCATAGTTGGAGAAACATCGCTGATACTGATTTCGTAATAGGATAGCTAGAAGGACATGGACAGGACAGGGAGGTGTCATTCCTGCAACAGTGGTCAGGACAGGTACGGGAGGTGTGATCCCTGCAACAGTGGGACAGGACAGGGAGGTGTGATCCCTGCAACAGTGGGTCAGGACAGGACAGGACAGGGAGGTGTGATCCCTGTAACAGTGGGACAGGACAGGACAGGGAGGTGTGATCCCTGCAACAGTGGGTCAGGACAGGACAGGACAGAGATTAAATCGTATCGGAGCTTGGAGGAGAGGCATGACGGCTTGTGTGCCCGATCCTTGTATCGAAAATCTATCAGCGTGGCGAAACATGTGAATGAAAGTGCTCGTGGAAAATTATGCCCAGACCGAGTGATATCGGCTGGCCGCATATCACAGGGAGGTTACAATTAGTAAGTCCGAGACTGCGGGTGCCAAATGCCAGAGGATGATAGGTTGGCGCAGAAAAAGGAGGGCGAGGGAGGAAGGATAAGAGGGAGGAGGAGGCCGTACGTGCCGCAGAAGTCACTCTAGGTTAAACGGGAAGATCTCCTCTAGAGATTCCCGGGCGCCCGCAGTCGGTATATAGGCTAGGACATCCGCGTAGCTCGCCGTCGATGCCGGTCGATGTTAACTTAGAAAGTTGGTCCGGCGGAGCCAGGTCGTGGCCCGGATGGAGGTCAGAGGTCCGGCGGAGCCCAAGTTAGGCCCGGATAGAGGACCCAGGTCCGGCGGAGCCCAGGTCGGAGGCCCGGACAGTAGGTATAGGGGCCTCTCCCGGACAGAGAGGATAAGACGAGCAGTAAAGCGTAGTCGGTGTTTCATATAAGTCCTATGGATAAACTAGCTCCCTTCTAAAGTAGGAACCGGACGGATTACGTTGAATACATATATTCTGGGCGGCCCACGCAGCAATGCTGTCGTTCAGCGGAGCGCTAGTAGGATTTCGTATTGACGAGGACATTTATCCTACCTGGGAGTCACTCATCCAGCTGGCATCCGGCACTACTGGGAGGGAATTTTTTGGGACGGACAAATAATTATGGGGCGAATGAAAGCGGAATGTCTGTAGCTGGGAAAGTGGCAGTGCGGATGATGACGGATAAATCTTAGGTTAAGGCCCAGTAGGAGTAGTCCGAACTTTGCCTGGACAGCCGTACGGATCATCACTCGAAGGAAAGCAAAACTTAGCGACGCTGGGCGTAAGACAAAGTGGGCGATTTTGGCTTTGGAGGTGAGCAGGGGTTAGAGGGGATGGGTAACTGGACGGATGACCTCACTTGCGATCCGACTTACGATTGTAAAGAGATACCTAATCACGAAAGTTGGCAATGGTCACCAGGGCGTCACAACCGACGCTAATCCTACCCCTTTTCCCGTTGTACCGTCCTCACCCTCATGGGCGAGACACTGCCCCTCCCGTCCTCGAGCAGTGAAATAGCATGTCGGTGAACCAGCCTATATGATGGACCAGGATGACCAGCCTCTCAAAAACTAAATGCATCTACCACCATCAGATGTTTTGTACGCGGAAGGGGATCTTGCTACGCTACGCTATACCTACATCAAGACATCTGTCTCTACATCTACGCTATGCTACACCTACATCTCTACATCAGTTTCTACATCTCCCATCACTTCTAGCAGACCTACGAACCGGACAGGTCACTGCAGGTCGCTGCATGTCACTGCAGGTCACTGCATGTCACTGCAGGTCACTGCATGTCACTGCAGGTCACTGCAGGTCATGACAGGTCACTGCAGGTCACTGCAGAACACTGCAGGTCACTGCAGGTCACTGCAGGTCACGGCAGGTCACCGAAGGTCGAGCTGACGAAGAGGACAAGAGGGATCAGCAGTTCCCAGTACAGCCAGAGGGAGCAGCAGCTTCCCATGACAGCTGGTGGAGTGGATGCACTCTTCGTCTCCCATTTCTCCTTTCTCTTTAAACCCCCGCTCTCCTTCTACCTTCTTCTCCATTCCCCTCTCCCTACAATGTATCCCCCCCCCACTGCTATCCCACTCTACAACGTACCCCTCCCTCCACACGCCAGAGTGGAGCGGAACCCGGCCCAGCTCCTTGTTCCCTATCATACCCTCCCACTCTCTCTCTCTCTACCCCTATGACCCCTCTGTCATTCCCCAACGCTACAGTGCACCCAGAGGGAAGTATGTACATGGTGTTAACCCTACAGTGTGCACCCAGAGGGAAGTATGTACATGGTGCTAACCTTACAGTGTGCACCCAGAGGGAAGTATGTACATGGTGCTAACCTTACAGTGTGCACCCAGAGGGAAGTATGTATGTACCTACCAACTCCCGGACACACATCGTATTACGCCGGAACGCTCCGTGCTGACTGGCTACCTATGGTTCAGAGACGGCGTCGAGTTGCAGGCCGGCAGTCAGGGATGGACTCTGAACTAGAGATGCAACCATTTCTCCAAAAACAGGAACCGGCACCGCCACCGCCACCGCTCATAAATGAGTTGGCACCGGCATCAAGCCCGGCCACATGTGGCAGCAGCCGCCAGCCCCGGCAGCCAGTAATCTGCATGTCTACTTCATTATACATTAAACAATACTTTCACCCACGAACTTGTCCTGAGCCCAGCATGAGACCAGCAAGCCTCAGTTCAGACACAGCTTTAGGCCCGTCGGGTCTGAATTTGGGCCCGGCGCCGGCTCCGTGGTCCTGAAATTTGCATCCCTACTCTGAACACTGCTGACCCCTGCACACCTCTCCAACCCCTGCCGCTCTGCCGGTCCTCTCTCTCCCTCTCCCTCTGTGCCCCTCCCCCGGCTCCGCCGCCGTCTGCCCGTCCCCCTGCCTTTGTTCTGCTCTCACACCGTAGCAGTGGCCGCCGCCGCCGCTCATTGTTTCAGCGCGCTAAACGGACCCGTTTCAGCGGTCGGCGGCAACGCGACGGGTTGCACTCGGCCGGTTTGGTAGGGTACGCTGACGTCACGACCAGTCAAAAGCCGGCGAGGCGAGCTGTCCTTGAGAGCCCGCCGACGCGGTGTAAGAACTCGAACTTCTGCTCAGCCAGCTGATTATTGGGGCTGAGTTGTGGGACTGTTAGTGCAAACTGTGCAGTTGGATGTGATTGTAACTGACTACACTGTGACAGTTACATGCCGTATGTGATATCGTTGATGGTCTGCTGCTGTATAATCATATAGACAGTGAATGAATAGCTCTTGGCTGTGGTTCACTTCTTCATAGTCATTTTTTGTTTTCTTAGCCCTAGGACGAGTTTATGAGAATAATGCATTAGGAATGGTTGTTTAGCAACAATGCTCGCTAGTTTAGTTAATCTACTTCCTTTTCATTGTCCAGAATAATTTCAAGGCAATATTCCCCATCCCAAGTGATTGGAATGGGTAGGAAATTTTTTGGAATGAATTAAAAGCCACATTAAATTGTAAACCAAAATTGATATAACGTTTTAAACGAGGCAAGGCAATAAGTATCAGTAAAAACGGCGCAGAAAATGATGTGGCAACTGGTATGGCAACACTTGTAGAAGGAGAACAGCATCAGAGAGGGTAGACCGTTGCGTTGATTGGACCTCCCACATCTTCCAGGTTCGCAGGAGCCCCCCCCCCCCCCCCTGCACGTGCCTTGTACTGTTCGAACACCGGCGTCGCGCACAGCTCCTATGACAGCCCGTGAGGCGAGCGACACCTACCGATTGATATTCATCATGTGATCCACCACCTGACAACACCGGTCCACGGCCATGTGTGAGTGTGTGTGGATCGGTGGGTGCACCACACCGCTTCCATTTGACAGCTGGTCCGTTAGGTCACCGTTATTCACACACAGTGTTCGAGGTGTCCTTAGTTGGGAGGGGAGGGGGGGGGGGGGGTGAGGGGCACCAACCCTGCGTTGGCCTAAGACCAACGTGTTAGGGTACGAGTCAAACAAACGCGATGTTGACGTATGAGCTTGGTTGAGAAAGTGTTAGATGCCTGAGAGCAGCTGATATTGACTGAGAGTATGTAAGAGTGAGAGAAAGTGATACGTACGACTCCTATCCCAGTTCATTACTGATACTCAGGGACGTAGGAACGTCACGAAGGTGGGGGGGGGGGAGTGAAACTATGATCTCGTATTGAGAGAACCGCAACCCCCCTATGGAAGTTTCTTTGCAAATTTGGGCTGTTCCGAACCTTTTGCCATCAAAAACGTTTCTCACCAAGCAAAATAAAGAGTTTAGCCAAAAAATAGCCGAAAAGTGAGGGGGCCATCCCCCCCCCCCCGGCCCCCTGTTCCTACGCCTATGCTGATACTGAGTAAGCATCTCTGCATGCGTCTATATATAACGGATAAGTGGATAACGGATAGGTGGACGGATAGGTATAACGGATAGGTGGACTGGAGACTGCAACGTGGTGCTAGCTTCTTGAAAAACTGGTATACTGTACCGCAAGGCGTAAGTTATTAGCGGTACAGTCTGCATATTTGCCATGGAAATCAATAAAGAAATCCTACGGCATCTGGAGACTGCATCGTGGTGTAAGCCGCATGCAAACGAATGGTAGACTGCGCCGCATGGCACATATGATGGCGGTACAGCCTACCTATTTTCCAGGGGGAGATATATACAAACACTGCCCTACCATGCAGCACTTGTCGATCAGACATCGTTAGGTAGGTAATGATAATCCTTAAGACCAGCGATTCACAAAGTCCAGCTAAGGGCACGGTATAAACTATAATGCGTTTGCGGTGCAGTTTGGCAGGGATCCATAGTTTGACTCTTGCTTGTCCTGGGAGGGCCCTTGTCAGGCCTGCCGCCTGAGAGAGCGCTATACTGGTCTGATAGGGTCATTGCCAGCCCTTTGAGGGTCCTGCGCCAGTCTTAGAGGGACCTCAGTCAGTTTGAGATGGCTCTAGTCAGGGCTGAGAGAGTCCTGCGCCAGTCTGAGAGGGAACTCAGTCAGTTTTAGATGGCTCTAGTCAGGGTTGAGAGGGTCCTGCGACAGTCTGAGAGAGACCTCGGTCAGTTTGAGATGGCTCTAGTCAGGGTTGAGAGGGCCCTGCGTCAGTCTGAGAGGGACCTCGGTCAGTTTTAGATGGCTCTAGTCAGAGTTGAGAGGGTCCTGCGCCAGTCTGAGAGGGACCTCAGTCAGTTTTAGATGACTCTAGTCCGGTTGAGAGGGTCCTGCGCCAGTCTGAGAGGGGCCTCGGTCAGTTTGAGATGGCTCTAGTCAGGGTTGAGAGAGTCCTGCGCCAGTCTGAGAGGGATCTCGGTCAGTTTTAGATGGCTCTAGTCAGGGTTGAGAGGGTCCTGCGCCAGTCTGAGAGGGGCCTCGGTCAGTTTGAGATGGCTCTAGTCAGGGTTGAGAGAGTCCTGCGCCAGTCTGAGAGGGATCTAGGTCAGTTTTAGATGGCTCTAGTCAGGGTTGAGAGAGTCCTGCGCCAGTCTGAGAGGGATCTCGGTCAGTTTTAGATGGCTCTAGTCAGGGTTGAGAGAGTCCTGCGCCAGTCTGAGAGGGAACTCGGTCAGTTTCAGATGGCTCTAGTCAGGGTTGAGAGGGTCCTGCGCCAGTCTGAGAGGGAATTCGGTCAGTTTGAGATGACTAGTCCGGGTTGAGAGGGTCCTGCGCCAGTCTGAGAGGGAACTCGGTCAGTTTGAGATGACTCTAGTCAGGGTTGAGAGGGTCCTGCGCCAGTCTGAGAGGGACCTCGGTCAGTTTGAGATGACTCTAGTCAGGGTTGAGAGGGTCCTGCGCCAGTCTGAGAGGGACCTCGGTCAGTTTGAGATGACTCTAGTCAGGGTTGAGAGGGTCCTGCGCCAGTCTGAGAGGGACCTCGGTCAGTTTGAGATGACTCTAGTCAGGGTTGAGAGGGTCCTGCGCCAGTCTGAGAGGGACCTCGGTCAGTTTGAGATGACTAGTCAGGGTTGAGAGGGTCTGCGCCAGTCTGAGAGGGACCTCGGTCAGTTTGAGATGACTCTAGTCAGGGTTGAGAGGGTCCTGCGCCAGTCTGAGAGGGACCTCGGTCAGTTTGTGATGACTCTAGTCAGGGTTGAGAGGGTCCTGCGCCAGTCTGAGAGGGACCTCTGTCAGTTTGAGATGACTCTAGTCAGGGTTGAGAGGGTCCTGCGCCAGTCTGAGAGGGAACTCGGTCAGTTTGAGATGACTCTAGTCAGGGTTGAGAGGGTCCTGCGCCAGTCTGAGAGGGACCTCGGTCAGTTTGAGATGACTCTAGTCAGGGTTGAGAGGGTCCTGCGCCAGTCTGAGAGGGAACTCGGTCAGTTTGAGATGACTCTAGTCAGGGTTGAGAGGGTCCTGCGCCAGTCTGAGAGGGACCTCGGTCAGTTTGAGATGACTCTAGTCAGGGTTGAGAGGGTCCTGCGCCAGTCTGAGAGGGACCTTGGTCAGTTTGAGATGACTCTAGTCAGGGTTGAGAGGGTCCTGCGCCAGTCTGAGAGGGACCTCGGTCAGTTTGAGATGGCTCTAGTCAGGGTTGAGAGGGTCCTGCGTCAGTCTGAGAGGGGCCTCGGTCAGTTTGAGATGGCTCTAGTCGGGCTCGGGCCATGACTCCCAAAGTTATATGCTGGGGCCAACAAAATATCCCCCCCCCCCCAAAAAAAAAAGCACGTGGAGCCAGGCAGGCCCTCAGGCCCGCCTGGGCTCCAGGTGAGGCGACAGTGACGCTGTTCAGACAGTGACGCTGTTCAGTTGTGACGCTGTTCAGTTCAGTGACGCTGTTTGTGACGCTGTTTTTGTAAACTTGTAACGGCCGAAGCGCCAACCGTCACATCAAACCCCCAATGCCAATTTAAAAACTCCAACCCCAACTCAAAAGGGTCATTTTTGCCTTTTCAAGCCAGGCTGCGCACTGCCTCAGACCAGTCTAGGACCCTCTCAGACCACGACTCCCCGTCAGGGACCCTCTCAGAACGGCAAAAGGGCTCTCTGAGGTCTGGCAGGGGCCTTTTTCAGACCAGCCTGACAGAGTCCTCTTAGATCTGGCAATGGTTCTATCTGACTTGTAAATACCCTCTCAGACAGACCGAGGGCCCTCTCAGGTTAACAGATAGTCTTCCCAAAGACGCTGAGGGCGATATCTTACCGACTTGGGTGTTCTTATGCCGGCATAGAACCTTTTCACTCTCAGACTGACCGAGGGTCATGTCAGATCTTTTATATAACCCTTTTAGACCAGCATGAGGTCCGATCAAGTCTGAAATACCATCTCAGGCCGACTAGACCCTTTTGCACCACTATAAGCCACATGGCCCTCTCAGATCTGAAAATACCCTTTCAAACAAACCAGCAAAAGCTGGTTTGTTTGAGCTTTACCGAACGGAAGTCGGTAAAAAACAGCTTTACCAACCGGAGGTCCTTTTAAGCCTAGCAAGGGCCCCTCGGGCAGGGTCCTTAGCAGGGGTGTAGAATCCTATTCAGTTGAGGAGCTTCAGCCCCCCCCCGCCCCCACTTGGCTTCAGCCCTCCAACGTGGACGAAGAAGTTGATCAATCCGGGAATAAATATGTATTTTGTGGATTGTGATGGTACTTTAAAGGGAATGTTTCACTTTTGTATTAGCTTTGAGTTGAGATAGGCATTATCTTCGGCTGTTCTTGAAATTCATAAAGTATATATATATATATATATATATATATATATATATATATATATATATATATATATATATATATATATATATATATATATATATATATATATATATATATATATATATATATATATATATATATATTATATATATATATATATATATATATATATATATATATATATATATATATATATATATATATATATATATATATATATATATATATATATATATATATATATATATATATATATATATATATATATATATATATATATATATATATATATATATATATATATATATATATATATATATATATATATATATATATATATATATATATATATATATATATATATATATATATATATATATATATATATATATATATATATATATATATATATTATATATATATATATATATATATATATATATATATATATATATATATATATAATATATATATATATATATATATATATATATATATATATATATATATATATATATATATATATATATATATAATATATATATATATGTATATATATATATATATATATATATATATATATATATATATATATATATATATGTATGTATGTATGTATGTATGTATGTATGTATGTATGTATGTATGTATGTATGTATGTATGTATGTATGTATGTATGTATGTATGTATGTATGTATGTATGTATGTATGTATGTATGCATGCATGAATGTATGTATGTATGTATGTATGTATGTATGTATGTATGTATGTATGTATGTATGTATGTATGTATGTATGTATGCATGCAGGCAGGCAGGCAGGCAGGCAGGCAGGCAGGCAGGCAGGCAGGCAGGCAGGCAGGCAGGCAGGCAGGCAGGCAGGCAGGCAGGCAGGCAGGCAGGCAGGCAGGCAGGCAGGCAGGCAGGCATAGATAGATAGATAGATAGCTAGCTAGATAGACAGACAGACATACAGACAGACAGACAGACAGACAGACAGACAGACAGACAGACAGACAGACAGACAGACAGACA
>JAXIVJ010013970.1:0-35746 GCA_036785665.1 Chirona hameri | reverse complement strand
GAGGGAATGGGGAAGGATGGAAAGGGAAGGGTAAGGAGGGAAAGGAGAAGGGAAGAAGGAAAGGGAAAGGGAAAGGAAAGGGAAAGGAAGGAAAGGAAGGAGGAAAGGGAAAGGGAAGGAGGGAAAGGAAGGAAAGGAGAAGGGAAAGGAAGGGAAAGGGAAGGGAAAGGGAAAGGAAAGAAGGGGAAAGGGAAAGGGAGAAGGGAAAGGAAAGGGAAGGAAAGGGAAGGAAGGAAAGGAAAGGGAGGAAGGGAAAGGGAAAGAAGGAAAGAGAAGGGGAAGGAAGGGAAAGGAAAGGGAAGGAGAAGGGAAAGAAAGGAAAGGAAAGGGAAAGGAAAGGAAGGGAAAGAAAGGGAAGGAAGGGAGAAAGGGAAGAAGGGGAAAGGAAAGGGAAAGGAAAGGGAAAGGATAGGGAAGAAGGGAAAGGAGGGAAGGAAAGGAAAGGAAAGGGAAGGAGAAGAAGGATGGAAAGGAAGAGGGAGAAGGGAGAAGGGAAGAAGGGAAAGAGGGAAGAGAAGGGAAAGGAAGAGGGAAGGAGAAAGGAAGGGAAAGGAAAGGGAAGGATAGGGAGAGGGGAAAGGAAAGGAATGGGAAGGAAGGGATAGGAGGATAGGGGAAAGGTAGGAAGGAAGGGAAGAAGGGGGGAAGGAGGATAGGAAAGGAGAAGGAAAGGAGAAGGGTAAGGATTGGGTTGGGTTGGTTAGGGGGTTTGGGTTTGGGTTTGGTGTTGGGTTTGGTTTGGGTTTGTTGGGTTGGTTTGGTTGGTTGTTGGTTGGTTGGGGTTTGGTTTGGTTTTGGTTGGGTTGGTTTGGGTTGTTGGTTTGTTGGTTGGTTTTTGGTTTGTTTGGTTGGGTTTGGTTTGTTTGTTGGTTTTGGTTGGTTGTTTGGGTTGGTTTGGTTTGGTTGGTTTGGGGGTTGGTTGGTTGTGGGTTTGGGTGTTGGGTTTGTGTGGGTTGTTTGGTGTGGGTTTGTGGGTTGTGTGGTTTGTGTTTGGGGGGGGGTTGTGGGTTTGTTGTTGTGGGGTTGTGGGTTGGGGTTGGGGTGGTGATTGTTGGGGTTGGGTTGTTTGTTGGGGGGTGGTTGGGTTTGGGTTTGGGTTTGGGTTGTGTTTATGGGTGGGTTGGGTTGGTGGGTTGGGTAGGGTTAGGTTTGGGGTGGAGAGGTAGTTGTGGTTGGGGTGGTTTTTGGTTTTAGTGGTTTTGGGGTGTTTGTAGTTGGGGTTGTAGGTGTTGGGGGTTGTGTTGTTGTTGGGTGGGGGAGGTGATGTGGTGTTGGTGGGTGTGGTGGTGTGTGGTGTGTGTGTGTGTGTGTGTGTGTGTGTGTGTGTGTGTGTGTGTGTGTGTGTGTGTGTGTGTGTGTGTGTGTGTTGTGTGTGTGTTGTGTGTGTTTGTGTTTGTTTTATATATATATATATATATATTTACTTGTTGGTTGGACTTGTGGGACTTGTTGGACTTGTCAGACATGTCAGACTTGTGGGACTTATCGGACTTGTGGACTGAGCTTGTCGGACTTGTTTGACTTGTTTGACTTGTTTGACTTGTTTGACTTGTTTGACTTGTTTGACTTGTTTGACGTGTTTGACGTGTTTGACGTGTTTGGCTTGCTGGACTTGCTGGACTTGCTGGACTTGTTGGACTTGTTGGACTTGTTCGACTTGTTCGACTTGTTCGACTCGTTCGACTTGTTCGACTTGTTCGACTCGTTCGACTTGTTCGACTTGTTCGACTTGTTCGACTTGTTGGACTTGCCTCTCCAACTCCAACCAACCCATCTCCGACACAGCTATAGATATTTAACGCACTTGTAATTTAACGAATTTCCTCGGAATGGAGTTTCCTATGCATAAGGGCACGTGAATTACATACAGATTGTTGGCTGTGTTTTCCCAGGTGAGAACTACAGACGACGCTCAAATATTAATATTTATCGGGGATTCTCCTGGACGGAGGTTCCATGCTCACAAAGGCACGTGCATTCAACCGCGGACACACGAAAACCTTCCTGTGTTTCGAGTGCAAAACGGACACTACTCAAATAGATATTAGGGGAGGATTGGGTAATATGCGCTAGGTGATACTTTCCAATTTGTTTTGCAATGCCGCCGTCCTACCGTCTCATCCACAAACACAAGTGGATATGTTTACTGTTTGAGGCATCCGCGTAGACGCCTGTTAAAGGGACATTTGCCACCTTCCTTAAAGTTGTCAAATATACGCCGGTTGTACCAGAAAATATGAAGTAAGTGCTGCTGAAAACGATGGTGATATTTTTTCTCGAAAACTTCACTCAATTTATCATAATTAAGTTTTTTTTTAATTTGGGTTGATGACGTCATTATTGAGCTAAATACAGCTATAGATAAATCCTTTACGCTGTCAAAGTTTGGCACAATTTTTGTCGGACAATTCTGGCGATTCAAATACAAGCAAATATTGTATATATCACTGCGATTCTCCACCCCGTGCTCTTGATGTGATTACCACAACATAATCATCTATTTTATAACAGGGAATCAGTACCAATTGGCTGTAGGACGTAGGTACCTATTATACCGCATACGTAGGTACCAGGTAAACTGTGTCGCACTCACTTGAACACCGAAGTCTTGTCACTGAAAGCTCCACATACCACACATCGAATTCTTGGCATCGTTTGAAAATTGCATTAGAGTTTCACTTTATAGAAGTCTAGTTATCCTGATATAACCCACGGTAAATATAATACACCCAGCGATCGAGGAACGAAACGCGTAAATATCTCCAAGGTTTACCTTAAAACAAGTCGACTATCATCACCATTGGGTAAAGAGAGACGACGTCATCGGCTTTAAACCCCTATTCAAATACACGTGGGGTTTATTTGTTACAATTGTCAAGACCAAGCTCGAATTTATTTTCGAATAGACCTATGTGGTTGTTTTAACTGCTACCCTACTTAATTTCAAAGCAAATCCAACAACATGGCTATCTCAACTCAAAACTAATGTTAAGGTGGGAATGTCCCTTTAAAGGAAATAGTTCACCTTCAACATTAGTTTTAAACTGAGATAGCAACTGAGATAGCAGTTTTGTAGCCCGTGTTGGGAAACCCCTATCTGCAAGTTTTATTGACTGAAAAGACTCCCCAGCCGAATATATTTGAGTTTTTGGCGAAAGAATGCGGTGCTGGCGAAAGAATGTTGTACTGGTTTTAACCCGGGCAGAGGCTATACCATCAGCCAATCAGATTGCAGCTGGTGCTAGAAGCGAATCGCCGGCCGCCGGTGGGCACATCTCCGATGCGAGTCTATCTTTACGCGACTACTTTCGAATCTGATTGGCTGAACCATTTTTTACATTCGCGTGACGTCAGGACTCTGACTCAGAGAGTATGCATATAGTTTTGATAAACAATACAAATGTACGGCCTTCTGTCCTGAATCGGCGCGATATAAGGCCATTTTTGACAATATAAAAAGAAATTGTATTAAAAAATATAATCAAATCGTGTTGGGTAAAAAAAATCCAAGGTGAACTATTTCCTTTCAGGCATGAGTGCATTTTTCAGATCGACTATGTTCGACTTACAGGAGCGTGGCTTGCAAGAATAATGCATCACCGTTCGTAGATACCGCCTGATCACCGGCACCACCAATCTGGGCTCGTCACGTCATCGCGCAGACACTGGAGTCGTGCATCGTCAGGCAGTTTCGAAGCTGCCTGGATTTTCAGACATTTTGCAAACTGCCTGGGTTTTCAGGCAGTTTCGAAACTGCCTGAATTGAGCCAGGCAGTTTCGAAACTGCTTGAGTTTTCATATTGCCTGTAACACATATATATATATTGACGAGCAACTGGGCGTACCTTCCCTCATATCGATTCCACGCCCACTGTCACTTTCCTTGTAACACAAAAAGTATTTTCGCTGAAAATACTTCTTTAAATATATGAAATTGACGCTTCACTTGATGCTATATGGTGCATAAAGCACAACACGAAGAAATCGCGAGAGGGACTTGCTTGTGTTGCGTCATCACGTTATAATTTAGCAAATCAAATGACCAAGAGATAGTTTAAACAAACAAGCGCATGGTAAAATTATCAGACCAAACACCAACTAAGAGATTGCATCGCATGGCAGAGGTGAACCTGTTAAATCATTAGTGTTGCAAACTGGATAACTTTAATTAGCCTTTACACCCAGGCGAACATTAATACCTGTAATTACTGTTCTAATCACACAATTCATCTGTAATTCACCACCGAACCACGTCGTAAAGATGACTCAGTACAATGAACTGAGCACTGGCAAAGTGGGCTTAAATTGGTGCCAACGATCGCTTTTGTTTACCGTTTGAAGCGAGATGCGAAAACAAAGGCTCCTGGATGAATGAGTTCATGATTCTGTATGTGTATGTCGTGTAATCGCCGACAAATAGGCAGGATAAAAGGCGAAACCATATAAATCAGACATAAATACTCACCAACCAGTGAAATGTTACCATCAGTTATATAGCAACGGTAATTTCCCTTTTGTTATTTCATACTAATTATATATATATATATATATATATATATATATATATATATATATATATATATATATATATATATATATATATATATATATATATATATATATATATATATATATATATATATATATATATATATATATATATATATATATATATATATATATATATATATATATATATATATATATATATATATATATATATATATATATATATATATATATATATATATATATATATATATATATATATATATATATATATATATATATATATTTGGGGGGACAGTGTAATCGACGTTCTGCTGAAAGGAAACTATCATCCACCTTTAACAAAAATATCAGACATGATTGACAGAAGCTACAAATGAATTATCACGTTACTAGTAAGCCATAAACATATGTATGAACGCGGAAAAGCAAATTATGTCAGTTATTTGGTTCCAATTCAGATGTTGTCCTCTGAGTGGAGTGAATTAATGCGAAATCAGGACATCTGCACGCGCGTGACGTATAATTTCCTTAAGAATATTGCTGAGAAAAGTGTTTATAGACGATTTTAGCGATATATCTCTCAAAGTTCATTCGTGCAATGAAGGGAATAAGATACGGAAACAGCATGTTCTTGTCCAGCGCTATATATTGCAATGTTTATAATACTTATTCCCCAAGCCATACGTCATAATCATACGTCAAATCAGCCAATCAGCGATGGGAGCCCACGACGGATACTCGTCCCGGCTTCTAGGACTCCGGGAAGCCAATTTTAATTAATTAAGGAGTTTCTATGAAGATGTGAAAGCTTCTCAATTCCATTTTCGAGCATGGACTACAACTTGCCTGTCTCAACTCAAAACCTCATGTTAAAGGTGAACTGTTTCCTTTAACAATACAATCTTCAAAAGCAAAGCATTCCAATGTTGATATACTTGTTTCAGTTTCGGCCAACTACACCTGGTAACAGACTGCCCAGACCGACAGCATGCTTTTGAAGAGAATGGGGCCTGCAGAAGAAGAAGAAGAAAAAAATAGTACACAAACCATGCAGTTGATGGCGACAAGCAAACGACGAGGGAGCCGAACAGCAAACATACGAGTTAAACAAGCTCAAACTTCCGGATTTGGACTAAGAATGCCAATGTTATACGGTATTTGCTTTCCTTGGGAGACAGTTTGAGATACCCGTGGCGTTTTCTGTTGAAAGAGTGTTTCTGAATTGGGTGTATTTGCTGGCGGCATACATAAAGAACCATTGCATTGTAGCAAAAGGAAAAGGCCATGAGTCGCCATTACGTGTGCCCATATGATCTTAACTTTGCATAATGTCCAATCAGGGGCCATGCTCTTCGATTGCAAAGCTTCCCAGTATGATAACATCATCAAACATCGTGCATTGTCTCCCCTTTGCACGTGCGAAAAAACATTAGCCTCCACCGGCCGGCGGGAGCGCCGTGTTGTTAAAATGTCGTTTGTGAACGCTGCCGACGCCGCACATAAATCATCCGGTCATCAGACCGCAGGCCCGCTGTCGCGCAGCATACCAATAGGTGGGTACTGACGCATTGCACGGTCATTTGCGGCGCGCAGAAGTTAGCGTCAGACAGAGTTCGCGGCTTCAAGGAGCTGTTGATGAGCTCAATCACAGGTCACACGCGTTATATCATCAGCGTGTTCGGTATCATTTATTCGGATTGAACAGTGAACATGAACAGGCCGCAGAGTATCGGTGTCAAGAACCGGCAAGATGAAGGAGACGCCGATTTCACGACAGTGATCTGTCTGATGATTTATCTGGGGTAAAGCAACGTAATGTTTCAATCTTTAATCACCAGAAACAAATGAAATGTGGTTAAACGTCAGCATGTTCAGCAAGGATTCGAAACTAACCATGCGCTGGCTGGCAGTCTTTGTAAACAACTAGCCACAACTCTAGCCGCCAGCTGTTGGCCGTATGTGCATTGTGCACGCGCTATCAAATTCAACGCGCCGTCAAATTGACGGCACTCGCGTAATCTTAGGTGGTCAATAACCAGCTTCATATCCGATCGCTGATCCGAAATTGATTCACCGTGTCCATGCATTATGGCGTGGTTACAGTGCCACATAATGTCTTATTCCGGGCATATTAACTTAAGTGAGGTCATCAATTTGCATGCTTATGCCGGACCGGCATGTCCATAAAGCATAAATGTTGTGTTTTCGGTCATGGGGTGACGAGTTTGGCTATGTTTCTTGGCTCACTTCTGTGTGCAGCTTCCGTTACCTGGCAAACACCTGTTGTAAAACGCGATCACATGCTCATATAATCGAGACATAATCGGAAATAATCCAAATCGTTTGACGGATATAATCGAACCAAATGTCCTGCTTACGGAGCAGAAACTCACAGGTGTGGTGTAATATTCTAAGTTTAAATATGTATTTTGCCGTATTTGTATCGGCGGTATGATGCCACCCCTGAGTAGTCCAGTATCGCACGAATCGCAGTTAACATCTCTATATGGCAGCAGGAGTTCCACCCAGCTCTATCAGAGCAGAAGCTATGCCCCCCCCCCCCCTGTCCTGTCGCAGCAGCGCCGTGTAATTTACTGCCTCGGTGAACGCCGCAGAGCAGCGTGCAGGGCCCGGGCGAGGGCGGCAGAGCAGCGTGCAGGGCCCGGGCGAGGGCGGCAGTTCTGAGTTATGGCCACTTTCCCGGGACACCACGGCCGGCTAACGTGTCGTGGAGAGGGCAGATTAACCAGGAGGTTAACCTTTATTAACCTTCCCGGGACACCACAGCCGGCTGACGTGTCGTGAGAGGGCGGATTAACCAGGAGGTTAACCTTTATTAACCTTCCCGGGACACCACGGCCGGCTGACGTGTCGTGGAGAGGGCGGATTAACCAGGAGGGGGCAGGAGGGGGCACAGATGATTAGATGCAGACCGCAGGCAGTGCTACACAGCTGACTGCGGAAGGTCATGGCGTCAGCAAAAAGGTGTACGGCTTTCGAAAAAGTCGGTGTTTCTTGTATTTGCCGTCATTCATTGCATTGTTCGTATTTGTGAATGGGCATTATCATGCGTTGACGTTTTAAAGCCATAAGTAATACAAAAATAGACCGGTTAAAGGGAAATATTCACCTTTTACCACAAAAATGGAGTTAGCACCTGAAATCGATAGACGATGCCAAAATACGATGTAATTCATCACATTTTGCATATAAACATTCCTACCGAAAGAAATTGGCAGTTTCCTACCGATAATCGATCCACGCTTATAACCAGCAGCGGCGCCACCGGGGGGGGGGGGGCAGGAGGGGCAGTCGCCCTCCCCCCCCCCCCTGTCGTCGGGCAGGGGGGGGGGGGCGAACATATATTTTTGCCCCTCCTGTCATTTAAGGAGGCCCCTCCATGCTTCAAATAGGTCCCATCTTGCAGGCTCCATCGCGGAGGTCACAGGGGCCCCTGGGTGCCAGAGGGAGTCTTATGAAGGTCAGAAGGGGCCTCTGAAGGTCAGAGGAGGCCATCTGGAAGCCAGAGGGGAGGTCAGAGAGGGACCTTTAGAGGTCACAGGTGGGCCCCTGGGGGCCAGAGGGGTCCTTTGGAGGTCAGAAAGGCCCCTGAGGGCCAGAGGCCTATGGAGGTCAGAGGTGTCCCTGAAGTCCAGAAGCGGCCCTCTGGAAGCCAGAGGGAAGGTGAGAGGAACCCTATGGAGGTAAAAGGCCTCTTCTCAAATGGAGCTCCTCTCAAATGGAGGCCCCCTAAATTTCGACTTCCCCCCACCCCCCCCCCCCCCTGACAAAAATATGTGGCGCCGCCCCTGCTTATAACGGTAGGTACTCAGCAAGTACTTGGTGAGGAATTCAGTAAATTAGCCTCTCTACGAATTGTTATTGATCATGAAGGTATGCAAAATGTTCCCTGCGCTCTATCTTTTTCGAATATGTGCCATAATTTTACGAACAATCAACAATCATTTGAAAAAAGTGCATTGAAATCGGTAGTTTAGCCTGCCACCCGACGGTGACCTATTTAGTGTCGGCGATTTGTTTATAAGTGCCCCATTCAACAACGTTGAACAAATTGATGCAAAAGCGCCAGATGTTGCGCTTTCCAATAGTGGAGGGAAAATACCGATCATTAATTTTCCTAAACTTCAAACTTTGAATTGACAATGAAATGACATCGCCAACCCAACTTTTCACTTACAACTAAAAGTTGAATATCTTCAGAGACAAAAAAAAATCGTAAAAAAGTTAACGAACATGTTCAGCCGACCTCGCCTGACATGTAGACATACAATTAAGTGTGATTCGACAACTTTCAAAAAGGTGGGACGGTCCCTTTAAAACTATTTGGTTGGTATTTCCCTATTTCCGAACTAAATGTTCGGAAATTAGTATGCATGGAGACAGTGAAGAACACCTAAGTTTGTTAGGTTACACGCAGCTTGTGGATGACAATGGCTCGTCTGTCCCTCGGCTGTCGTAGTTGGCCTCGGTTGTCTCGGCCTCGGTCCCTCGGTTGTCGTGGTCGGCCATATGATGGTGTAGCGCGCCCACTCCTAATTTTTAGAGTCGTACCTTGGTTTGCTCTTTTTATCGTTTTCGCATCCATTATACATATATATGTTACAGGCAATATGAAAACTCAGGCAGTTTCGAAACTGCCTGGCCGGTCCGAGCAGTTTCGAAACTGACTAAAAAAACAGGCAGTTTGAAAACTGCCTGAAAGTTCCAGGCAGTTTGCAAAATGCCTGAAATTCCGAGCAGTATCGAAACTGCCTGGGCAATATGCCATTTACGAGAGCGTCAGGCAGTTTATAATCTGCCTAGACAGTTTCAAAACCGCCTAGGCCGTTTCAAACCTGCCCGGGCAATGTGGAGAACATCACAGCCAACTGAAACGGATGGCGCTTTAGCACATGGCGGGAAGAGACCATTCGCGGTCAGATACCTACATCTACATTACACTATACTATATCTACACTACATCTACACACCTACACCTGCATGATAGTAAATAAGGTGAGACGCTGCAGTTAAGAGTATAATAGTTGAAGTTCACGTGACCGGTAGTGAAAAATGTCGTTGAAAAAAACTTTAATTAACCATACGAAAGGGTATCTATTTAAATTAATTGTTCGCGTAATAGGTGCCGCCAGAAAGGTTTCGCTCTTTTGTTGTATTCTGTGTCAGTTACCCTTAATATTTTTCTCATTTGCAAATTTTGGACGATTCCATCTATTATTGTATTGCTTGGTCATTCAAACACATCCAATCTATCTGATTGGCAATCGGTCGGATCGGTTGCAGGAATGGTGATGTTAAAATGCCAGAATCTTTGGATGCTAGAATATATGAAATAATAATGCTACCAGTTAGAATGTTGGAATGTTAAAACCCGCCATTGGCTGGGGGGGGGGGGGGCGTTTAACGCCCACCTGATGAATTTTCGCAATAACTGAAAAACTATAGCGCTATCAACGTGAAACTTAGGTACCTTCTTATGCATCATTGTTACGTCGTGTGTGCAAAAATGAAGAAATTTCGTTGAATTTTGTTCTCGAGTTATAACGAATTTAGTGACATCACTACACACGAGTTTTACACCAAAATCAGCAAAACTTTGCGAGGCCGTACAAATGCCACATTTGAAGCAAAATGCAATCGAAAAGCGTCAAAAGGTAGAAAAATGCAACGTATTTGCTATCTCGGATTTGTGAAAATTTAAGTTTTTGACACAAAAAAACTCAAAAACCTTTTTTTGGGGGGGGAATTATCACAAAATCAAATTTGTCTAAAATATTCAAAAAATCGGAAGATATGTCAGAGACCCATACCTAGGCTACTACCATACCAAATTTCAAACTGATATCTCCATTTTTGACTGACTTATGACATTAAAGTATGGGTAACTCATGACGTCATATTTTGAAATTGAGTTTTTGGCTTTTATTGACTAGATACAGGCAAATAAATGTCACCACTGTATTTCTGAGAAAAACTGAAACAAAACTGAGACAAACTAGCAACATGCTTCTTTTTTAAAAATTTATCAATGCAAATTTTTGACCTTCGGAACTTGACCTGAAATTGACATTTACTTCACGTAGATGAAGTCAGGTGGCAAAATGACCACCACTATCGAATTATACGTGGAAAATAACTCATAAAACATGTGTTCCATGAATTTCGTAGATATTTTGAGCATAATGACCTTTTGTGACCTTATCTTGACCTTGGCCAACAATCTCATTTTAGCTCATGCGGGATATGTAGCATACCTTTGGCAGCACTTTGGGTGAAACTGGTCGCAATCGAAAGCTTTGGATGGAAAGTATGGCCCATAAACTCAAATACGCCGATTTTGACCTTTGACCTGACCGTGAACTGATATTTGACCTCACTTTGACATTTTTGAGCATGCTTTAGATTCTTCTCATTGAGCGCTTTCGTTTTCCGCCTTGCGCGTCACGCTGCGATCATTCAGAAGATAGCCAGGGG
Organism: Chirona hameri; assembly: GCA_036785665.1. Lineage (NCBI taxonomy): Eukaryota > Metazoa > Arthropoda > Thecostraca > Balanomorpha > Balanidae > Chirona > Chirona hameri. The sequence goes on along the minus strand of JAXIVJ010013970.1, from coordinate 24,739 downwards.
GCGTTTAACGCCCCCCCCCCCCCCCCCTCGTCAATGGCGTTCTGCTGAGACCCCAGTCAATGCCGGGTTAAATAGTAACTGTGAAAATGAACCCAAATTATCAGGATCATATAGCTTACGCACAGACAGTCAAATACCTGCGTTTCAAGAAATGACAACGGAAAATGCCTATCCAACGGTTGATGTCGGCCCGTTACAAACGTTGTGGTTGATTGGCAAAAATCGACAAACACAGATGGGACAGTGTGCTCAAATGCCGCAAAACAATTGCATTATAACCATTATTTTGTTAATCCAATCAACACAAAGTTACATTACAACTAGGCAATTCCAACGTCAGGTCATTTCCTTCAGGACTATCTGCAAATTGCATCATTGCAGAAGCCAGTACCTAATGTCATTGCAGATGCAAGACTATGCCTTGACGATGACCCTTTGTACATAACCTATTTGACTACTGTCTGAATGCGTTATAATTACAGGAGCATTTCCTATTATGAAAGCATAGGAATATATGCGGCGATTATTTTTCAAAATAATACTGTTTATTTATTATCCTTCGTGCACTCTGCCGATCAATTAGCAACTAGTTTGCAAAATTATGTTTTCTTTTCTCAAATAACTTGTGTTAACACCAATATGAATAAGTTGTGACATTACGTGATCATGGAATCCCAGTGACGAGATTGACACCTACAATACCTATACCATGGCGGATCAAGCCGTGGGTTTTATGGCGGGGGTTTTATGGCGCGGGGGGGGGGGGGGGGGGGGGGTAGCGTATCCAGTAGCGTATTTAACAAATGTTGTTGAGCGGGAGGGGGTAGCGGGACGTCAGCCGTCAGCGAAAAGTTGTTGACCGGGGGGGGGGGGGGGGGGTAGAGCGCGCCGTCAGCGACTGTACGTCAGGCCGTGTTTGGGGGAAGCAAATCATAGTTTCAGGACCTCTGGGGGGCATGACCCCTTTGCCCCCCCCCCTGGATCCGCCTCTGACCTACACGTCCCTGTGATTTATGCTGCGCCGCAGAGCAATCGGTGATGTTGTCCCGTCCCGTCCCGTCCCGTCCCGTCCCGTCCCGTCCCGTCCCGTCCCGTCCCGTCCCGTTCCGTCCCGTCCCGTTCTGTTCTGTTCTGTTCTGTTCTGTTCTGTCCTGTTCTGTCCTGTTCTGTTCTGTTCTGTTCTGTTCTGTTCTGTTCTGTTCCGTTCCGTCCCGTCCCGTCCCGGTCCCGTTCCCGTTCCCGTTCCCGTTCCCGTTCCCGTTCCCGTTCCCGTTCCCGTCCCGGTCCCGTTCCCGTTCCCGTCCCCGTCCCGTTCCCGTTCCCGTTCCCGTCCCGTTCCCGTCCCGTTCCCGTCCCGTTCCCGTCCCGTTCCCGTCCCGTTCCCGTCCCGTTCCCGTCCCGCTCCCGTCCCGTTCCCGTCCCGTTCCCGTCCCGTTCCCGTCCCGTTCCCGTTCCCGTTCCCGTTCCCGTTCCCGTTCCCGTTCCCGTTCCCGTTCCCGTTCTGTTCCCCTCCCGTTCCGTTCCCGTCCCGTCCCGTTCCGTTCCCGTCTCGTTCCTGTCTCGCTCCCGTACCGTTCTTGACTCGTTCCCGTCCCGCTCCGTTCCCGTATAGTTCCCATCCCGTTAATTATGCACCCTAGCGCCCTCGTTTCTTGACATTGCACGTCGTTGAAATGTCACCTAGATGGTGTGAAAATTCCATCCGTCTACTCGCAATAGTTAAGGCTGTGGAGGTGAACGAAGGACACCACTGCAAAATGGCCACAGACACACAGATACACGCACCCTACTCAAATAGCATATTAGATTAGGTAGGCGAAAGGTGATGCTTTCCAATTTGTTTTGCAATGCCGCCGTCCTACCGTCTCTTCCACAAACACAAGTGGATATGCTTACTATTTGATGCATCCGCGTAGACGCCTGTTAAGGCATGCGTGCATTTTTCAGATCGACTATGTTCGACTTACAGGTGCGCGGCTTGCAAGAATAATGCATCACCATTCGTAGATACGGCCTGATCACCGGCAGCACCAATCTGGGCTCGTCACGTGACCGTGCAGACACTGGAGTCGTGCATCGTCAGGCAGTTTCGAAACTGCCTGGATTTTCAGACATGTTGCAATCTGCCTGGGTTTTCAGGCAGTTTCGAAACTGCCTGAATTGAGCCAGACAGTTTCGAAACTGCTTGAGTTTTCATATTGCCTGTAACATATGTATTCTTAAGATTCCATGACATAATATATTACAAAATAATAGCATTTACAGAGGATGTGCAATATGCATCCTCGCAATGTGTCCTCTTTCTGCGTTCGCATAATATGTCGTCTTTTTTACTGTCACTGTGCTATAATAATTGCCTATTGTTAACAATGAAGCAATACGTTATGGGAAAATATCGGAGGACGTGCTTGTATTTTAATCGCGTGCATTAGACTGATAATGTGACACATGCTTTGGCGGTATCGCAATTTTCGCCTCGTGAAATTTTCACCCTTGTAAAACATAAGCTAGATTTCCAATAAATACTCGCACGTCTGCCCATTAAATTAGCTGCTAATTGATATTAACTATGCGATTAACGTCAACTGTTACACCGTTTATCCTCCGCGCTGCCCGCGGCGAGCGATAAATACAAATACCGGGCCCTGACGTTCTCTAATCATCCTGTCTCGGCCCGGTGTTAACGCCCAACCACATTAATTAAATCACACATCGGCCAACTCATGCGCCCGTTCCCGCGGCCGTTCCTGTCACATGCTGTCAGCCCGACTTTCCGTGAACGCCCAATGGCCCACCGAGACACGGTCGGACGGGTTGGAGCTCCAGCGGCGCGGGCGATAAACAAACGCAGACCACCTGCGTGGAGGGCGCGTGTTTACTGCTGGGAGGCGGTAAACGAGTCACGTGCCGTGTCTCGGGAGGAGCCGCCGCCGCGTGATTCCTCAGAGGGACACTGTTCGCAGCCGGGAGCCGCTGAGGTCATAATCGTAAACCTGCCAATCCATCAGGCTATGGTGCCGGCGGCACGCATACGATGTGTTCCGGGGAAGGCGGGTTCGAGACTCATCCGCAACCAAGTTTGAATACGTCATCGCTAATTGGAAGGTCGAGGGCTTCCTGCAGAGCAGTGGAGAACGTAGCCACGGATTGGTAGTTAGGTATCAAGACTGCGCAACCTAAACAGTTTTCTGAGCAGACTAGCAAATGTTAAGAGCAGTAAAGTAATTGGTGCGATACAAAATAACAAGGGATAACCTACAAATACATGAATCGCTTTATGTGACATCCATCCCGTACATGACAAAACTTTATCCTGTATTGAAAAGCAGCTTTAACTGTGAAAAAACAATAAATCTGAACACGCCAAACCAAGTGATGTATCACCTCGCTGTACACCGACGTCAGTTCATCCATCAAAACAACCTCCAACCGACTCAGCGCTAACCAACGCCAGCCGCCTCTCCGTCACCGGCGTCCACGGAGTGAGTAATACCGTAAAACGGAACCGGTGTCACTCGCCGGGCGGAGCGGCCACTGTCGTATGTACCGGCGACCCTGGCGCCGCCCACGCGACCGTAAAACTGGCCCGAGGTCCTCACATTGGTGGTCGTCACACACCGTCCATGTGGAGACATCTGCCGTCACATACCTCCCATGTGAGGACCTCTGCCGTCACACACCTCCCATGTGGAGACCTCTGTCATCACACACCTCCCATGTGGGGACCTATGACGTCACACACCGCCCATGTGGGGACCTCTGCCGTCACACACCTCCCATGTGGAGACCTCTGCCGTCACACACCTCCCATGTGGGGACTTCTGCCGTCACACACCTCCCATGTGGGACCTCTGCCGTCACACACCTCCCATGTGGGGACCTCTGCCGTCACACACCTCCCATGTGAAGACCTCTGCCGTCACACACCTCCCATGTGAGAACCTCTGCCGTCACACACCTCCCATTTGGAGACCTCTGCCGTCACACACCGTCCATGTGGGACCTCTGCCGTCACACACCGTCCATGTGGGGACCTCTGCCGTCACACACCTCCCATGTGAGAACCTCTGTCATCACACACCTCCCATGTGAGAACCTCTGCCGTCACACACCTCCCATATGGGGACCTCTGCCATCACACACCTCCCATGTGAGGAACTCTGCCATCACACACCGCCCATGTGTGGACCTCTGCCATCACACACCGTCCATGTGAGGACCTCTGCCGTCACACACCTCCCATGTGAGGACCTCTGTCATCACACACCTCCCATGTGGGGACCTCTGACGTCACACACCGCCCATGTGAGGACCTCTGCCGTCACACACCTCCCATGTGAGGACCTCTGTCATCACACACCTCCCATGTGGGGACCTCTGACGTCTCATACCGCCCATGTGAGGACCTCTGCCGTCACACACCTCCCATGTGAGAACCTCTGTCATCACACACTTCCCATGTGGGGACCTCTGCCGTCACACACCTCTCATGTGGAGACCTATGACATCACACACCATCCATGTGAGAACCTCTGCCGTCACACGCCGTCCATGTGAGGACCTCTGCCATCACACACCTCCCATGTGGGGACCTCTGCCGTCACACACCTCCCATGTGGAGACCTCTGCCGTCACACACCTCCCATGTGGAGACCTCTGCCGTCACACCTCCCATGTGAGAACCTCTGCCGTCACACACCTCCCATGTGTGGACCTCTGCCGTGACACACCTCCCATGTGGAGACCTCTGCCGTCACTCACCGTCCATGTGGGGACCTCTGCCGTCACACACCTCCCATGTGGGGACCTCTGCCGTCACACACCTCCCATGTGGGGACTTCTGCCGTCACACACCTCCCATGTGGAGACCTCTGACATCACACACCTCCCATGTGGGGACCTCTGACATCACACACCTCCCATGTGGAGACCTCTGCCGTCACACACCTCCCATGTGAGGACCTCTGCCGTCACACACCTCCCATGTGAGAACCTCTGCCGTCACACACCTCCCATGTGAGGACCTCTGCTGTCACACACCTCCCATGTGGAGACCTCTGCCGTCACACACCTCCCATGTGAGGACCTCTGCCGTCACACACCTCCCATGTGGAGACCTCTAACTGCAGCCGCCGGCTACAGCCCGACCCAGGCTCGTTCTGTCCGAGATTGGCCGCAATTCCAGCGTTGTTTCCCGTCGGTTAATTTCAATAAACTATCTGACGACGGGCTTGTTACATTTGCGGCGACAGGCGAGCGAGATGTTCGAGAGGCTGCAGTTGAAACGGTTATCAGCTTCGGCCACCAAGTGCCGAGGCAATCATCTTCAAAGGTAGCGCCGCCATTGAGTGTCGCCAAAATAGCGCAAAAGTGGCGCGGATGAGGGCTGACGAATGGTTATGGCGCTGGTGGCGGCGAGGCGGTAACAACTTCATGTCTACGGTCGCCGCGGATTGAGTTTGTTTCCCACAAATCTGCCGCTACGTCAGGGATCCACCCACAGTCTCCACCCACAACACCGCATCCCACGACATCAGCTTCTCGCTCCCGACCACACACGATCGTGGCAAACGTGCGCTCTGCTCCGCGTGCTACGTGCCACGGGGTAACACCGGTACAAAATTACCACCACACCTCGGCGCGCCCGCGGTGTGAGATGTAAAGCGGCCACGTGTGGGACCCTCTCGTGAGAGTCGATACCACTTGCCGACCGGACGCTGTTAGCATCGGCAACATCGGTCGTTAACAGCAGGGGAGCGGAGCGGCGCAACGGACCCGGCACCGGCTGTAACACAGCAGGGGAGCGGAGCGGCGCAACGGACCCGGCACCGGCTGTAACACAGCAGGGGAGCGGAGCGGCGCAACGGACCCGGCACCGGCTGTAACACAGCAGGGGAGCGGAGCGGCGCAACGGACCCGGCACCGGCTGTAACACAGCAGGGGAGCGGAGCGGCGCAACGGACCCGGCACCGGCTGTAACACAGCAGGGGAGCGGAGCGGCGCAACGGACCCGGCACCGGCTGTAACACAGCAGGGGAGCGGAGCGGCGGAACGGAACCGGCACCGGCTGTAACACAGCAGGGGAGCAGAGCGGCGCAACGGACCCGGCACCGGCTGTAACACAGCAGGGGAGCGGAGCGGCGCAACGGACCCGGCACCGGCTGTAACACAGCAGGGGAGCAGAGCGGCGCAACGGACCCGGCACCGGCTGTAACACAGCAGGGGAGCGGAGCGGCGCAACGGACCCGGCACCGGCTGTAACACAGCAGGGGAGCAGAGCGGCGCAACGGACCCGGCACCGGCTGTAACACAGCAGGGGAGCGGAGCGGCGCAACGGACCCGGCACCGGCTGTAACACAGCAGGGGAGCGGAGCGGCGCAACGGACCCGGCACCGGCTGTAACACAGCAGGGGAGCGGAGCGGCGCAACGGACCCGGCACCGGCTGTAACACAGCAGGGGAGCGGAGCGGCGGAACGGACCCGGCACCGGCTGTAACACAGCAGGGGAGCGGAGCGGCGGAACGGACCCGGCACCGGCTGTAACACAGCAGGGGAGCAGAGCGGCGCAACGGACCCGGCACCGGCTGTAACACAGCAGGGGAGCGGAGCGGCGCAACGGACCCGGCACCGGCTGTAACACAGCAGGGGAGCGGAGCGGCGCAACGGACCCGGCACCGGCTGTAACACAGCAGGGGAGCGGAGCGGCGCAACGGACCCGGCACCGGCTGTAACACAGCAGGGGAGCGGAGCGGCGCAACGGACCCGGCACCGGCTGTAACACAGCAGGGGAGCGGAGCGGCGCAACGGACCCGGCACCGGCTGTAACACAGCAGGGGAGCGGAGCGGCGCAACGGACCCGGCACCGGCTGTAACACAGCAGGGGAGCGGAGCGGCGCAACGGACCCGGCACCGGCTGTAACACAGCAGGGGAGCGGAGCGGCGGAACGGACCCGGCACCGGCTGTAACACAGCAGGGGAGCGGAGCGGCGCAACGGACCCGGCACCGGCTGTAACACAGCAGGGGAGCGGAGCGGCGCAACGGACCCGGCACCGGCTGTAACACAGCAGGGGAGCGGAGCGGCGCAACGGACCCGGCACCGGCTGTAACACAGCAGGGGAGCGGAGCGGCGCAACGGACCCGGCACCGGCTGTAACACAGCAGGGGAGCAGAGCGGCGCAACGGACCCGGCACCGGCTGTAACACAGCAGGGGAGCGGAGCGGCGCAACGGACCCGGCACCGGCTGTAACACAGCAGGGGAGCGGAGCGGCGCAACGGACCCGGCACCGGCTGTAACACAGCAGGGGAGCGGAGCGGCGCAACGGACCCGGCACCGGCTGTAACACAGCAGGGGAGCGGAGCGGCGCAACGGACCCGGCACCGGCTGTAACACAGCAGGGGAGCGGAGCGGCGCAACGGACCCGGCACCGGCTGTAACACAGCAGGGGAGCGGAGCGGCGCAACGGACCCGGCACCGGCTGTAACACAGCAGGGGAGCGGAGCGGCGCAACGGACCCGGCACCGGCTGTAACACAGCAGGGGAGCGGAGCGGCGCAACGGACCCGGCACCGGCTGTAACACAGCAGGGGAGCGGAGCGGCGCAACGGACCCGGCACCGGCTGTAACACAGCAGGGGAGCGGAGCGGCGCAACGGACCCGGCACCGGCTGTAACACAGCAGGGGAGCGGAGCGGCGCAACGGACCCGGCACCGGCTGTAACACAGCAGGGGAGCGGAGCGGCGCAACGGACCCGGCACCGGCTGTAACACAGCAGGGGAGCGGAGCGGCGCAACGGACCCGGCACCGGCTGTAACACAGCAGGGGAGCGGAGCGGCGCAACGGACCCGGCACCGGCTGTAACACAGCAGGGGAGCGGAGCGGCGCAACGGACCCGGCACCGGCTGTAACACAGCAGGGGAGCGGAGCGGCGCAACGGACCCGGCACCGGCTGTAACACAGCAGGGGAGCGGAGCGGCGCAACGGACCCGGCACCGGCTGTAACACAGCAGGGGAGCGGAGCGGCGCAACGGACCCGGCACCGGCTGTAACACAGCAGGGGAGCGGAGCGGCGCAACGGACCCGGCACCGGCTGTAACACAGCAGGGGAGCGGAGCGGCGCAACGGACCCGGCACCGGCTGTAACACAGCAGGGGAGCGGAGCGGCGGAACGGAACCGGCACCGGCTGTAACACAGCAGGGGAGCGGAGCGGCGCAACGGACCCGGCACCGGCTGTAACACAGCAGGGGAGCGGAGCGGCGCAACGGACCCGGCACCGGCTGTAACACAGCAGGGGAGCGGAGCGGCGCAACGGACCCGGCACCGGCTGTAACACAGCAGGGGAGCGGAGCGGCGCAACGGACCCGGCACCGGCTGTAACACAGCAGGGGAGCGGAGCGGCGCAACGGACCCGGCACCGGCTGTAACACAGCAGGGGAGCGGAGCGGCGCAACGGACCCGGCACCGGCTGTAACACAGCAGGGGAGCGGAGCGGCGGAACGGAACCGGCACCGGCTGTAACACAGCAGGGGAGCAGAGCGGCGCAACGGACCCGGCACCGGCTGTAACACAGCAGGGGAGCGGAGCGGCGGAACGGACCCGGCACCGGCTGTAACACAGCAGGGGAGCAGAGCGGCGCAACGGACCCGGCACCGGCTGTAACACAGCAGGGGAGCGGAGCGGCGCAACGGACCCGGCACCGGCTGTAACACAGCAGGGGAGCAGAGCGGCGCAACGGACCCGGCACCGGCTGTAACACAGCAGGGGAGCGGAGCGGCGCAACGGACCCGGCACCGGCTGTAACACAGCAGGGGAGCGGAGCGGCGCAACGGACCCGGCACCGGCTGTAACACAGCAGGGGAGCGGAGCGGCGCAACGGACCCGGCACCGGCTGTAACACAGCAGGGGAGCGGAGCGGCGGAACGGACCCGGCACCGGCTGTAACACAGCAGGGGAGCGGAGCGGCGGAACGGACCCGGCACCGGCTGTAACACAGCAGGGGAGCAGAGCGGCGCAACGGACCCGGCACCGGCTGTAACACAGCAGGGGAGCGGAGCGGCGCAACGGACCCGGCACCGGCTGTAACACAGCAGGGGAGCGGAGCGGCGCAACGGACCCGGCACCGGCTGTAACACAGCAGGGGAGCGGAGCGGCGCAACGGACCCGGCACCGGCTGTAACACAGCAGGGGAGCGGAGCGGCGCAACGGACCCGGCACCGGCTGTAACACAGCAGGGGAGCGGAGCGGCGCAACGGACCCGGCACCGGCTGTAACACAGCAGGGGAGCGGAGCGGCGCAACGGACCCGGCACCGGCTGTAACACAGCAGGGGAGCGGAGCGGCGCAACGGACCCGGCACCGGCTGTAACACAGCAGGGGAGCGGAGCGGCGCAACGGACCCGGCACCGGCTGTAACACGTGGCTGCTGTGTAGCTCGCCTCCGGGCCAGCCCGGCATCATGACAGCCTGCCAGGTCAGCCCCGGAGGCCCCTGCCAGAGCAGCCAGGTCAGCACCGGAGGCCCCTGCCAGAGCAGCCAGGTCAGCACCGGAGGCCCCTGCAAGGGCAGCCAGGTCAGCCCCGGAGGCCCCTGCCAGGCCAGCCAAGTCAGCACCGGAGGCCCCTGCCAGGGCAGCCAGGTCAGCCCCGGCGGCCCCTGCCAGGGCAGCCAGGTCAGCCCCGGAGGCCCATGCCAGGGCAGCCAGGTCAGCCCCGGAGGCCCCTGCCAGAGCAGCCAGGTCAGCACCGGAGGCCCCTGCCAGGGCAGCCAGGTCAGCCCCGGAGGCCCCTGCAAGGGCAGCCAGGTCAGCCCCGGAGGCCCCTGCCAGGGCAGCCAGGTCAGCCCCGGAGGCCCCTGCCAGGGCAGCCAGGTCAGCCCCGGAGGCCCCTGCCAGGCCAGCCAAGTCAGCACCGGAGGCCCCTGCCAGGGCAGCCAGGTCAGCCCCGGAGGCCCCTGCCAGGGCAGCCAGGTCAGCCCCGGAGCCCATGCCAGGGCAGCCGGGCAGCCCCACCGCAGGTCGTCGTGTCATCGTATGTATATAGTTATGTGTTGAAAATAAAAACATTATCTGATAGAATATTTCCTTATTATATAATAGAGCATCGATCGAATATCGATCGAGAAGAAAAAAAACGGCTAAACTGATTGTCGTTTAAGGGTTAAGATGCGAAGGCGCCTTAAGAACGGCACATGACTTTATCTCAGCCAATACTGATTTAACCCTCGCCAGTGTAGGGGGTGGATGCCACCCCCCCCCCCCATGTCGAGTTTCCGAGAATAATTCGCGTATTTATCAACCGATTACAATGAAACTTTCAGTACCCGATACTTTTGACAAATTCAACACATACTCTACAAATACTCCCCATGACCGGTGACCTATGACCTGTTTCTCAAGGTCATGTCAGGCACAAATGGCGTCCCGTAGTATCGATGCTTGTAACTTGTGCAGTTTTCCGAGTGTTTATTGTTCAGGAGCATATGCACACTGTACAGGTGTTAACAGGTAACATTTATGGTTTCCACTGAGATCGTGACCTCCGATGACCAGAGATAAATTGTTTGGCCTCTGGCAATTTCTAGGACATTGTGTGACGCTAATTTCAAATTTGGCATCCATTTTACATTAATATATTCTCATTCACGATACTAGCTTGATTATAATTAAATATCCAATACCAATACATGCACGATTTGGATGACATCCGGGGCATTAACATGACATCACAGGTCACCCAAAGACCCAGCACCTTAAAATATATTACCAATAGCTTCCTGTCATCACAAGCAACACGCTCGTCTTTGAATCGAAGCTCTAGCTCAATTAGGGGCGAAACGCCAGGGGTGTACTCCCCCCCCCCCCGTCCTGCACGGTCACGTAGGTATCGGACCCAGCACTGGGCCCAATCTCACCAAGTGCCGTAAAACAGTCTGGGGTATAATTTTTTTACGGCATGGTTACTACCCCAACCGAAATACTCAATCTCACCAGCAGAATTTACCGCATAGGGTATTTATGGCATTTCTCAAGAAGATCAGCTGACAGACGAGTTTCAGCAGCAGAAATAGCTTTTTCTGATTGGTCGAAATACTGCGGACGGCAATACCAGCGCTAGCGAAACACGTTGTTTTGATAGATTGTTTGGGTACACATTCCATTGAACTGTGTTTCGATGGTCAGATTGTATTTTTTAGTAAATTTATATTTAAAGGCTTACAACAGAGATTTAATAGAAAGGTTAATGTTATCTGACACCGCGGAGTGTTGGTGCTTGTGTTTGTAGAGGCCTATATGTGATAATTGTTGTTGATTTTGTACTTGGAAGGTTCCAGTAAATCATTGGTTTCATTGTCATTAGAAAATTCATTGAAAATCATTGGAAATTGGTTTCAACTCATCAATCACATCAACATTGGTGGAAGAGGATTGGCAAGAGTTTTGGATTTTGGATTTTGGATTTCTTTCACAAAAAAGATTGAAGATTGAAGCATCTTAAAGGGAATAGTTCACCTTTAACATAGGGTTATGGACTGAGATAGCAGATTTGTAGAGCAGATCTAAAAATGGGTTGTGGTGAAAGAATTGCCTCCCTACGTTAAGTAATTTCGATACAGGACTAGTGGGCCCGGTTTCATGTCCACTGTTCCGGGCCACGATCGGGACATGAACGCTCGCCGCCGGAGGCAGGTACACTCTCTGGCACGTAGCCTCTGATCACGACGCCTCGTTAATATCCGCTCAGCCGCCCGGGCGGCGCGGCGGCCCCTTGTCAGAGACTGTACTTGGCGTCAGGCGGAGCGGGGCGGAGCCAGAACGCCAGCTGCTATCGTACGATTTCTCGTGAAATAGAAAGAGAAACTTACTTCTTTCTCCACATATATCCATCAGTTGTCGAAACCAAAGTCATATTCGTAGTTTTGAGCTCAAAATGCACCGTATGGTTGAATTTCAAGACAATTTTCAAGGTGACCTATTCCCTTTAAATCTTTTGGGCTCAAGCAAAAGCAAGGTTGAGGTGGCTGATCCGCTGATGTGATCTAGCATTGCAGCTGCAAGAGAGCAGTGTGCTAACTGCTAAAGCGAGTGATTGCGCACATAGTGCTTAGTCAGTGACCATGATGCAACGTTTCTTCTATTCTGCCTTATGGCGCCATAAGTGGTGAGGTGTGAGAATTTCAGAATATATTGTGCTCATAACCAATCAACATGTGTATTGTGTAGTCTATATGAGTGTCCTCATTTCCTGTCGACATTCCGCCAGTCCGTGCCGCCGCGGCCAACTCGCAACTCCTCCCTTTGGGCCATACCTTTTGCCAGAGTAAATACCATCCTTCGTAGCCTTCTCTGTCGTGTCCCAACACATACCAACTCCTTTCTTAGATCCTGTACGTCCGCTGATTTCTTCACTTCAACACGCTATTCCTTCTTGACCTGCGTTCGAAAGTTCGCGAGTCGTGGCGGCACGTATATATTATCCGCTGCGTGTGAATGCGAACTATGTGCAATATTATGTATGTATTTGTGTACTTTGCCTGAACGTATGATGTTATTTTGACAAACACTGTGTTTTTTACTATGCGACTGTACCTATTAGTGGGCATGATGTCTGTTGGTGTTTCTTTATCAATAAACAAATAAACAAATAAACAAATGTGATAGTTTTTCGGAACAAGAATGGATGAAATATAGATAATTGTGATTCTGTTTTGTTTTTCTGAGAAAAGCTGGTTGTCATTCTGTGGAGCATAGTAATGGGTAAACAACATCAGCATCACCCATGTATTGTCTGTACATTTTCTTTGTTTATCACCATCACCATCTACCAATCAACTTGCAGAGGGGTCATCAGCTTGAGATCATCAGTAATTGATGCAGTAGCAGAAAAAGACAAGCCCAAGGCACCGTAATTTATTATTGTAGTTACAATCATAAATCCCAATAATGCAGAGGGGAATTTGCATCACAATCAGCATGACCTTGCATGAAATACTCTACACTCTTTATGCAGGCACCAATAGGAAATGGGGACCTAATTGAACAAGGCCTGCCCATAAGCTCTGTCCATCTTGTGGAACAGGTCTGCGCACAGCTTCAAGCAGAAGATGTTCTTGTTCTTCAGGCCTCGGCGGAAGCCACCAATGGTGCTGCGCACTCCAACAACATGCCGCTAGGTCAGTTTTTACCCTCCATCATGGTGATGTCGTGGATCCCGGATGCAGCATGTCATAAAAGACAAAAATGATAACCTCTGTTTGCATTTTTTTACAAATAAAATGGTGCTATCATTGGGCGGCCAGTATGTGAACAGAAGTAACAATGTTATTCGTAAACTATTATTGTAACCAATTTTCCCTTACCACACAAATATAACAATTGAAATGTTAAATAGAATGATTAAACTAATAAAGTTGCAGGGAAACTATTATTTATATATGTAGCTGCTGTTGGACCAACTCCGAAATAATACCCCTATTTCTCAACAAACCACTAATGCACCCTGACCTTCAGTCTTCAATATTGATATTTCCACTAATAGCGACATCTATAAATAGCATCGTTTTGTATTTAATCAAGAGGGCGATACTGCCTGGTCGTGAATAACAAACACGCATACATGGCTAATGGGTGAAGTAATATCGAAGGACATCAACATAACTTACCTCAGCCTTTCAGGCAGTTGTTAAATTTCCGTCGTAAGTAATGCAAGGTGGGGGGGGGGGGGCGAAAATCATTCTGCTATTAATCGTTATCTTCGTATCAAACAGTTCGGACTTCGGAAGAAGCTAAATACGGCAGAAATTGTGCCGTGATTTCGGTGCTCATTTGGGGTAGAATCAACTGCAAACAGCTGATGATATGAGGCTGTTCGTCTGTTTCACCGCAAGAAGCCTCTTATTTTACCGCAAAATGGGGTAAAATCAGATTTACTGCATGGGGTATTTTTGACGCGGTAGAATCTACCCCACCTGGTTTGGTGAGATTGAGTTGCGGTAAAATGGCCCGTTCTACCCCAAATGCAAATGTACGGCACTTGGTGAGATTGGGCCCTGGCGAGGGTTAATTGTTTAGCCGCACAGCCCGCAGCATCTGCGGTCAGGAGACGGTCTATCGGCCGCACTCGTTGGGCAGATGCCGGACCTATTCTGCCCAGTGTCGACGGCAATAGCTGCACGGTTATATGTTATATCTTCGCATCAGTACGTCGCTAAGCATGCTGTAATGAGCACACCAAACGGATGGCTTCCGGTGCCCTGCTGGATAGTAGCCGCACATGGACGTCGCCGGCTGTTTTAGGGTACTTGGAGGAGGTAATTTTGGGGTTACGGAGGGGCGAACATGCTTCACAGTTGGAGTGTGCAGTCCAGTGTGAAATCGAGATGATCCCCCTCACCGAGATGGAGAACATTCGCGTGGTAATCTGCCCAGCAGGCAGCGGTAACGCCGCCAAAATGAAACGTTGTTGAATCGCAAGGACAGATTCAGCAAACATTATTCGAAAGGTATCAACCAAACAGTATTCTACAGTAATTACAATGTGTCGAGGTTGCGGTAAAATTAATGTTTCATCCCAGATGATAATTATGCACTTTGTGTCATTTCATATTGTTGTGTTTCGATACAAATCCATTGTGTCACTTCTCCACCACCAATAATTTGAATTTCATAATTCACTGACACAGGTGACAGAATCATGACGATATCCCTCGACCAGTTCTAGCTGGAGCAGCTCCAGTGAGGTACTCACCGGCGGCGAGACTGCCGGCGCCGAACTCGTGTCCGATCTGGACGGCCACCGCTCCGTAGCCCGTGTGTAGACCGTGGCAGAGAAGCTGCACCAAAACGGCGCACCCCACCACCACCCAGCCCCAGCCGCGCTCCGGGTAGTAGTGCTGCATCAACGTCGTCCGCTTCGCCTTCAGGGCCTTCCCCCAGGCGGCGGCGGTGGCGGCGGTGGCGGTGGCGGCGGCAGCGGCGCCTCGCCCGGCGGCGGCGTCCCCTGCGGCCGGGGCGAGGTCCTCGGTGCCGGTGTCACTCTGCACCAGGCTGGGGTCCTCCGAGAGCACGCCGGAGTCCTTCCCGGCCAGATCGCGGTCCCGGAGGTCGGGCACGGTGCGAGAGCGGTGCAGTGTCCGGCCTGCCCCGGGGGGAGGGGGAGAGACGGGGGGCATGGCTGGCATGGTGGCGGCTGGAGGGCGCCTGGAGGGCCTCAGAGAGCGGTGATTCGCCCGATCGGTTTTCTGTCACCCTAGCGGGCGTCACGTCACCCAAGTCGTTTGGTGACACTTGGGTGAGCACCAGCTAGGCATCATCACTGCTGGTGAAATCGTCACGGAGGAAAGCACAGCTCTGTTATAAACCCTCAAATACACCAGAAAACAAGACCTGCCACCGTGACGTCATCTCCCGCAAAACGTCGCCACAAGCGGCCGTGATCCGCCGCAGCTCCCGTGGTCACCTCACCTCACCTCACCTCACACCACTCCGCACACCGTCGTCCCCACGTTCAGCACATGGCACCGCCTCACCGCCGCACGCCACGCACGTGAGCAGCGATCACGTCCTCACCACGTCCGCACCACGTTCTCACCACGTCCGCACCACGTCCGCACCACGTCCGCACCACGTCCGCACCACTTTCTCACGTCACTCTCAGACCAGCGAGCACGTCCACAAAGCACGGCCGCAAAGCACGTCCCACGAGCACGTCCGACGAGCAAGTCCGACGAGCAAGTCCGACGAGCAAGTCCCACGAGCAAGTCCCACGAGCAAGTCTCACGAGCAGGTCCCACGAACACGATCGCAGAGCACGTCTGACGAAGCACGTCTACAGAGCACGTCCGACGCAGCACGTCTACAGAGCACGTCGTACCGGGCGTTGCGTGTTGTCCGGCACCGCACGCCGCCCGACACCCGTCTCCCGCCACTGACAGCGGGCCACTGAGCGAGTCGTGGGACCGGGAGCGGCCGGACGGCCGGACGGGCCGGGCGGGCTGGACAGCAGCGGGGCAGAGCACCGGCCGGCCGCCCGCTGCAACCGAGCTGCTGAGCTGATGTGCTGCTGTGGTGAGTTGGTGCTGCTGAGGTGATGTGGTGTATGATGTGCTGATGTAGTGATGTGCTGTGTGATGTGCTGTGTGATGTGCTTCTGTGGTGAGTTGGTGCTGCTGTGGTGAGTTGGTGCTGCTGTGGTAATGTGTTGTGTGATGTGCTGATGTGGTGAGTTGGTGCTGCTGAGGTGATGTGGTGTGTGATGTGATGATGTGCTGATGTGGTGAGTTGGTGCTGCTGAGGTGATGTGCTGCGTGATGTGCTGCTGTGGTGAGTTGGTGCTGCTGTGGTGCTGTGCTGTGTGATGTGATGATGTGCTGATGTGGTGCTGTGCTGTGTGATGTGCTGATGTGCTGCTGTGCTGTGTGATGTGCTACTGTGGTGATGTGCTGATGTGTTGATGTGATGTGTGATGTGATGCTGTGGTGATGTGCTGTGGGATGTGCTGCTGTGGTAAGTTGGTGCTGCTGTGTGCTGTGCTGATTTGATGTGATGCCGATTCGGTGAGCTGCTGCGGATCACGGCTGCTAACGGTGACGTTTTGCGGGTGATGGCGTCACGGTAGCAGGTCTTGTTTTCTGGTGCATTTGAGGGTTTATAACAGAGCTGTGCTTTCCTCCGTGACGAATTCACCAGCAGTGATGATGCGTAGCTGGTGCTCACCCAAGTTTCACCAAACGACTAGAGTGACGTGACGCCCGCTAGAGTGACAGAAAACCGATAGGGCGAACCGATGCTCTCTGAGGCGCACCAGGCGCCCTCCAGCGATTCATTCTTTACCGATATCCTGTGTATGTATGATTTATTTGAAGGCTGGAATTGGATGGAAGCAATCAAATTTAATCAAACCAATCAGATCAGTAAAAAACACATTACATCAAGAATTTAATCGATTTAAATGGAATCTGGGTTAAGATTGAATGGACATTTGATGGATCAACCAAACTTAACTGTTTTGTTAAATCGCATACCAGTACGCTACGAATTGCACTGATAGTGCCTGGCTTGATCCTGTTGCTAGATAAGCTCAAGGGCCGTCCTGCACCTTATCTGCGAATCAGGACTCTTCCATTCTCCGAGTCTCCTTTGCATCTAAACTGCTCTCTGCTCTTGTCACCCGCTGAAGCGTAACTGTTTGTCGCCGAATCTCACATCACAGTCCCTGACGCCACCCTGATGGTCGCCGAATCACACATCGCAGTCCCTGACGCCACCCTGTTGGTCGCCGAATCTCACATCGCAGTCCCTGACGCCACCCTGATGGTCGCTGAATCACACATCGCAGTCCCTGACGCCACCCTGTTGGTCGCCGAATCACACATTACAGTCCCTGACGCCACCCTGATGGTCGCCGAATCACACATCGCAGTCCCTGACGCCACCCTGTTGGTCGCCGAATCACACATCACAGTCCCTGACGCCACCTCGCCCGCGGACACCCGCCGAACTAGAAGACCCTGCAGAGGTCAAACAGCGCCCCAGGTGACGCCTGGGGCGGCGGATACCCAGTCCCCACGTTTCGCCGGCCCCGATTCTGGGTCAGCTGAGTGGACCTGCCGAACTTAACATGACGCGGGCCCGTAATTCATTAGCTAAACTGTCCTGAATGGCTGCACAGTGAGTTAGTGCAGCAGTAATTGTGCCCAAATTGTGTATGCTCACGGCGTAATGTCAACATTATTTCCGATTAGCGCTGAGTGGTCCACGCAGCTTTTTAAACGGTTATGGTGTGGTTTTTCTATTAACTACACTGGTAGCGCGGTGGTCTGAACTAAATGGCGTGGTGACAGGTGGCTGGTAAGTGGCTCGGAGTGGTGCGGCGCCTGCTCGATGACAGGTGAAGAGCGGGGTAATTTTGAGTGGCATTTAAAGCGTGACACAGCACCAGCACAGCCCTTCTCGACGAAAATATAGCCAATTAGAGATTACTGCATGTAACCAATCAATCTTCCCTGTCGCTGTGGTAGTGTCTGTGGCGGGGTCGTCTCCGTGACCTCTTGGTGACCCCTACTCTACCCCTTCAGCTGATCCTTTGCAGCATTGTTTAAGTTGCTTTTGTGGCACGTGAAATGCGTTGCGACCCTTGTTTGCGGACAAAATATGGCGCATTTCACACGGCTTAGGAGGTGTTTTGGCTGCTGCAGGATTCTCTTTAACACTGCATATGCATAGAGAATTAATATAATACGCTGTCGGATGCCTCATTAGTATCGATTAAAATTCGTCGGAGATTTCACGACATTTTCAACACATCACAACAGCAGATCCTTCACCTGCAGCTCGTAGCTGCATGTCAAGGACATACCTGTCCATGACGTCACCATAGATTGCGACCTTCTCGAAACACCGATACAAGGTACTGGAGAAACCAATGTGACACCTATAGACGGTACTGGAGAAACCAATGTGACACCTATAGACGGTACTGGAGAAACCAATGTGACACCTATAGACAGTACTGGAGAAACCAATGTGACACCTATAGACGGTACTGGAGAAACCAATGTGACACCTATAGACGGTACTTGAGAAACCAATGTGACACCTATAGACGGTACTTGAGAAACCAATGTGACACCTATAGACGGTACTTGAGAAACCAATGTGACACCTATAGACGGTACTTGAGAAACCAATGTGACACCTATAGACGGTACTTGAGAAACCAATGTGACACCTATAGACGGTACTTGAAAAATCGATGTGGCACCTATAGACGGTACTTGAGAAACCAATGTGACACCTATAGACGGTACATGAGAAACCAATGTGACACCTATAGACGGTACATGAGAAACCAATGTGACACGTATAGACGGTACTTGAGAAACCAATGTGACACCTATAGACGGTACTTGAGAAACCAATGTGACACCTATAGACGGTACTGGAGAAACCAATGTGACACCTATAGACGGTACTGGAGAAACCAATGTGACACCTATACAAGGTACTTGAGAAACCAATGTGACAATGCCAAGCATGACACTGTCGGGCTTTAATACACCGACACGAAGTTATTCCTATTGGAACTAATGTAAGAATGTGTCATCTGTGTTTGTTTGCAATCAGCTGGGCTCCTGGTAGAGCTGCAAAACGCAGAGCCATGGAGACGGCGACGATCCCGAACTTAGGCCGTGCCAGCGGCCAGCTTTGCGCCTGGCTTGACTCGACTGACTTCAACTGGAATGCAGGACCTGCGCCGTGCTGACCATTTCAAACCAGTGAATTCACTAGGCTAACACCGGGCACTGGCATTTATGTACGGGTCAGCGCTCAGCCATGTTCCGTGGCGCAGCTCAACTCACACCAAGTTCTCCCGTGTAGCCCATACTGGGGTCTTCTCTCGTAGCTCACACACGTTCTTACCGCTGCGTAGCTCTTCCCTCCGCGTAGCTCACACCACGTCTTCCCCCGTAGCTCATACCCCGTCTTCCCCCGTAGTTCACACCACGTCTTCCCCCGTAGTTCACACCACGTCTTCCCCCGTAGTTGACACCACGTCTTACCCGTAGCTCACATCACGTCTTCCCCCGCAGTTCACACCATGTCTTCCCTGTAGTTCACACCACGTCTTCCCCCGTAGTTCACTCCACGTCTTCACCGTAGTTCACATCACGTCTTCCCCCGTAGTTCACACCCCGCCTTCCCCGTAGTTCACACCCCGTCTTCCCCCGTAGTTCACACCACGTCTTCTCCCGTAGCTCACACCCCGTCTTCCCCCGTAGTTCACACCCCGTCTTCCCCCGTAGTTCACACCCCGTTGTCTTCCCCCGTAGTTCACACCACGTCTTCCCCGTATTTCACACTCGTTCTTTCCCCGTAGCTCACACCCCGTCTTCCCCCGTAGTTCACACTCGGCATTTCCCCGTAGCTCACACCCCGTCTTCCCCGTGGCTCACAACCCGTCTTCCCCCGTAGTTCACACCCCGTCTTCCCCCGTAGTGCACACTCGGCCTTTTCCCGTAGCTCACACCCCGTCTTCCTCCGTAGTTCACACCCCGTCTTCCCCCGTAGCTCACTCCACGTCTTCACCGTAGTTCACACCCCATCTTCCCCCGTAGTTCACACTCGGTCTTCCCGTAGTTCACACCCCGTCTTCCCCCGTAGCTCACTCCACGTCTTCACCGTAGTTCACACCCCATCTTCCCCCGTAGTTCACACTCGGTCTTCCCCCGTAGTTCACACCCCGTCTTCCCCGTACTTCACACCCCGCCGTCTTCCCCCGTAGTTCACACCCCGTCTTCCCCCGTAGTTCACACCACGTCTTCCCCCGTAGTTCACACCCCGTTTTCCCCCGTAGTTCACACTCCGTCTTCCCCCGTAGCTCACACCCCGTCTTCCCCCGTAGCTCACACCCCGTCTTCCCCCGTAGCTCACACCCCGTCTTCCCCCGTAGTTCACACCCCGTCTTCCCCCGTAGCTCACACCCCGTCTTCCCCCGTAGTTCACACCCCGTCTTCCCCCGTAGTTCACACTCGGTCTTCCCCCGTAGTTCACACCCCGTCTTCCCCCGTAGTTCACAACCCGTCTTCCCCCGTAGTTCACACCCCGTCTTTCCTAGTAGTTCACACCCCGTCTTCTCCCGTAGTTCACACCCCGTCTTCCCCCGTTGTTCACACTACGTCTTTCCCCGTAGTTCACACCCCGTCTTCCCCCGTAGTTCACACTCGGTCTTCCCCGTAGTTCACACTCGGTCTTTCCGCCGCCTCCCTCGCCATGACCGAGCGACTGGCCAAATGTCATAAATCCCCGTGACGTATCTCGAACATCTGTGAAATATATGCCACGATCACGTCGCTGCTCATCGCAGAGTCTAGTTAATTCTACCCACAGAGCAATCTGTAGAAATTACGATATATGACCGGGCCTCGCAGAATGTATACGTTCGGGAGTGCGGGCTCTGCGAAGGCGGGGGAATGGGAGCTGGTTGCTCGCTAATCAATGTGACTGTTAGTGTGCTGCCGCTGATGTCATGGGTTATAAGTCACTTACAGATCACATGCATATGAAGCCTGTACATTGCATACGTACCTGTTCGTTAAGTATGTCGATGGGTCTTCAGAATGCATCGCTTCACAATCAGCGATATCGTTGGTGAATATTGTCGGTAACCAGTAGCACGTTACACGCCCCAGTATTTATTCCTAAGTATCACTAAACTTGTATCCGTGCCACTTGTACTTTATTCATCACAAATATGTGACGTGTTCACGTGTAAGTAATATGACGTTAACTACAGTAGCACACCTGCTTTACATGATGTGAACGTGCACACAATGCTGAACATATAACGTTTAACATATGAGCAATGTTCAACATGTTCAAGGAACAGCATCTGTTAGTTTGTTCGGCAGCAGGTTCATTGAACATGCTGTTGAACGCCAAAACGAAGGCGCACTATCCAGCACTCAAAGCATCCAGTTATATGGTCATATTTGAGACGCTGATCACGAATCAGAAGTCCTTTTGGAGGACTTGCAGTATGGTCATATTTGAGACGCTGATCACGAATCAGAAGTCCTTTTGGAGGACTTGCAGTATGGTCATATTGGATACGCTGATCACGAATCAGAAGTCCTTTTGGAGGACTTGCAGTATGGTCATATTTGACACGCTGATCACGAATCAGAAGTCCTTTTGGAGGACTTGCAGTATGGTCATATTTGACACGCTGATCACGAATCAGAAGTCCTTTTGGAGGACTTGCAGTATGGTCATATTTGACACGCTGATCATGAATCAGAAGTCTTTTTGGAGGACTTGCAGTATGGTCTTATTTGACACGCTGATCACGAATCAGAAGTCCTTTTGGAGGACTTGCAGTATGGTCATATTTGACACGCTGATCACGAATCAGAAGTCCTTTTGGAGGCACATATAAAACGTTTCCGTTAAAACGCTATAACGGGTCTACATGAAGATTTACCATATAGCAATCTCATGCATGCAGATATCGGATAATTCAGATCGAATCGACAATTCAGATAGCTCGAACTGTGCTATATGAAAAAGTTCCACTCGCTGATCACGAATCTGAAATCCGTTCGGCGGAACATATACAACTTTTTCAGCTTACCGTTAAAGGGAGCGTGTCTACTGTTTTGTAATGTCAAAAATAATTGTATTACGGGAAGTAACTATTGGCTTGATCATTGATAGTTGCATACGATAAAATTCACATCTGGAGCCCCTTAGGTTCATAATTCACTTATATTGTTTTTGTCTTATTTTTCGTTTCGATACCAATAAGAACGACCACCACAGCACTATCGCAAGACGATGTTGTGTAAAACGGGGCACCCAAGACAATAAAATTACGGTCACGTCATACAAGATAGAGAGACAAGTTCTGCACAGCATATTCTTGCCGCTGTGAACTTTATTATGTCCAAGTTTCGTAGCTCTAAATGTATATCTTCGTCGAAAAATGGCCATCAAGCGTTGCGAGTAGGGGAACAGACGGCACTGTTCGGCTGCTGCTATCGGCGCGCACGAGCTGTTTTGTCGAAATGCTATTGGCCGTTGCTAATGATATGCTAGCAGTTTAATCGATAGTTGCAGTACTTCTAGTAGCGGAAGTCCTCTGGAGTCTACCCGATAACTTTTTGCTACCAGCCAGTTCCTGGAGTCTTTGGAATATCTCATACTTATAGTGTGAATCTTGAAAAATGAAAGGCATGGTTCGATTCAGAAAATTATGTTCCATAAACCAGTGTCAACAACCCCAAATAACCGATGTAAGTAGACACTAGAGTTCTACACGGGGCGGCTAGCCCCACGGACGGCTGTACCCTACGGCTAATGGGGCGGGCCGGGCTGAAAAAATTCCAGAACATGGCCACGGCTGTGGCTACGGCTGTGGTCTAGCTGAGCTTTTTTATCATACTTCCAAAAGCAACAGTTCCTTGAATATAACTTAATATCTTGTAGTGGTCAGACACACAAAATATCAATATTTTACCACATTACAATGTCACAGATAAATGTTAATTATTAATAACCTGCACTGAAATAAAGATCAAGACAGCGGAGTATTGACATCGACAAGGAGACAAGAGGACAGCCATCAGGTCAGTCGGGTCCAGTCAGGTGAGTGAAGTGTGAACCAAATGTGAGGTGAGAACAAAATATATTATTTCAATTTTTATTTTCCATTGCTAATGTCACTGTCTATCAAATATCATAGCTAAAGTTGGGGAAAGTTGTGGGTCAGCTTGAGGGGGCCTCGGTGGGCCTGAGTAGCCCTCGGTCGGCATGAGTGGCTCTCGCTCGGCCTGAGGAGACCTCAGCCAGCTTCAAGAGGCTTTTTCGGTCTGAGGCAGACTGGTTATTGATTCAACTTTTTTTTGGAACGATTCAATCATGATTCATTTTGGAATCTGAATGATTCAATCACCGTTCGATTCACGGATACAATTTTGAGAATTGATTCATTTTGATTCAAAGAATCGGAACAAATATTTAAATTGATTCACGTTTGATTCAACATTTGAATATATGAGGTGAATTTATGTCAAATCAATAACAATGGAAACATGCATATATATGATCATTAAAACATTGGTACAGCAATAGTATTTCAGTATAATTGAATGTAGCCACGGGGACTCCATGTATTTGGACAATTTACCAGTGTACTTGAATCGTTAAATCTTTTGATTCAATCAGCCTTGATTTGATGCGGGTTTTGATTCAATCACGATTCATGAATCAAAATATCTGGTGGTGAATCAATTATGTTTTGATTCAATGCATTTTGATTGAACGATTAAAATCCATTCAATCAGTGTCGAATCAATAACCAGTCTGGCTGAGCGGCCATTGGTCGGCCTGATGGGCTCTCAGGCGGCCTAAGGGGCCATCGGTCTGCCTGAGAGGGTCCTCTGACGGTCTTAGGGGGCTCTCGGTCGGCTTGAAGAGCCCTATGTCGGCTTGGACAACTTGAGGAGGCTCTTTTTCGGCCTAAGGTGCATTCGGTCAGTTTGAGAAGGTGCTTTTTCGGCCTGAGGGGACATCGGTCAACTTGAGGAGGCGTTCGGTTAGCCTGAGGGGCCAATAGTCGGCCTGAGTGACCCTCGGTCGGACTAAAGGGGTTCCTAGTATGTCTGTGGGCTCTTCTGTCGGCCTTAGGGGTATCTCGGTCGACTTGAGTGGCCCTTGGTAGGCTGGAGGGAGCCCTTGGCCGGCCTCAGTCAGCCTGAGGGGGTCATTGGTCGGCTCGAGTGGCACTTGCCAGGCCTGAGCGGGACCCAGGCTTGTCTTAGAGGGGCAATGTCTAGGCCGGAATGAACCCGGCGGTCTCAGAGGGAGAGGGAGAGGGGCAGTTGGTTTTAGATCGTATTTTCCAGGCCTTAGAGTCTTAGGCACCTTGTCGTTCTGAAATGACCATTGTCAGACCTAAAAGGGCCAGTGCAAGTCTGAGATAGCTCTCGGTCATTCTGGAGAGCCCTAAGTCGGGCTGAGAGAGCCATTGGTCGGTCGGAAGCAGTCTTGCAGACTCGGAGTCAGCATCTGAGTCTCTTGGAGTCGGTAATTTTTGCCGGAGTCGGAATCAGTAAAATTTTGCGACTCCGGCCGGCATGTGAAAATTATGTATGAGGAACGTGTTATTCAGATGCATTTTTAATTGTATTCTTTGTTTAATATATATATATATATATATATATATATATATATATATATATATATATAT
>JAXIVJ010013969.1:0-35748 GCA_036785665.1 Chirona hameri | reverse complement strand
GACAGCCAGTACGCTTATCGACGTGGCCACTCCGCAGAGAACGCTATCCTCGACGCTGTCTCATGGGTCAATTCTAAAATCGACAACGGAATGCTAGCTTCAATTATGGCAATTGACCTGAGCAAGGCCTTCGACAGCGTAGACCATAGCTTCCTCCTGCAAAAATTAGAATGGTATGGTATATCATCTCACCGGTTCGCCAGCTACCTTAGAGGACGCAAGCAGATGGTTCGTGGCGGCTCAGTAGTCCGTCCAGTGAATTATGGTGTCCCGCAGGGGTCTATCATCGGCCCTATTCCCTTCAGTTTATTTGTAAATGACATTGCGGGTTTTCTCGCTAATGGTAGACTACTATGGTATGCTGACGATACGCAGCTGCTTGATTGCTCGCCATCTGACAGTGACAGTCTGTCACAGCTAAAAATCCGCCTGGAAGAATCAGCAACATCAGTGCAACAATGGTTCAAAAATAACTCTCTGAAAATGAACAGAACAAAAACCGATTTCATCATTCTTGGACCCAAACAAAGGGTGGAAAAAGCATCGAACTTCCAGTTTGATCTGTCGGGCACCACACTTCAGTCATCACATGCCATACAAATATTAGGAGTCACCATTGACCAGTCCCTGTCCTGGGACCAGCAAATCTATATACCGTGGTGCGTAGATGCTATAGCATCCTCATCTCCCGGAACAGATTGCGGCGTCACTTCACACCAAGAGCTCTCATCACAATCATTCAAGCCCATGTATTCTCTCAAATAATGTATTGCCTTCCCGTTTGGGGTGGAGCAGCTGACTATCAACTAAATCGGATTCAAAAAGTGATTAACTTCGCAGCTCGAGTGGTCACCGGTGCAAGGCGCCGGGATCACATTACTCCAACGCTGAACGCACTGCACTGGAACCGGATCGGCGAACTAATCAAGCACCGTGACCGTATCAAAGTGTATCGAGCCCTCACACACCAAAATACCCCATCCGCAGTAAGAGCAATGTTCACCCCCCGATCAGATGTCGCCATGCGGGACACCAGGCTAACGGACACGGCGCAACTCCACCTGCCGAGGGTACGGCTGACCGGCACTCTGCGCTCATTTGTGTACAGAGCAGCGGCCGCTTGGAACACTCTTCCAACAGCGACCATGAATGCCCAAACTCTGGGGAGTTTCAAAGTGGCACTACGAAAACGAAAGCCTCATCAGTACACTGTCTCATCTGTGTAGCACTATGCAATGGATGTATATCTTCCTGTATAGTATAGGGTCTTGTGCTATGTGTGAACCTATGTGTATGCTGCCTCACCTATGTAGAAGCTGTCAAATCGATGTCCCGAAAAACTATGTTCGCATGGATGGACTGGTTAATACAATACAATACAATAATGACAATAGAGAAGTGAAATTGACACCAATGTGTTTATCTCGGCGCGACACGTCTTCCCATATGCAACATGACCTACTTGGGTCACCGCCACTTGACCTTGACCTGAGATCACATTTGTAAGTTAACCTGACCTGGTTAACACTAATATGAGTCGAAGCGTCTTGACGAGACAAGCACAATGGCGTCAAAACTTTTGCCTTGTCGTTATTAGGTAAAAAGCTATTCGTGATAACTTTTTTGAATAGCCTTTTTGACATTTGATGAGCTCTGGAGCCTAAACTATTGATCTGCGCCCATATTCAAGGACACCTCAGCGATTGCATTTTCCAAGATATTTCCATTGCTTTTTCTGTTTGTTCCTAGCTATCATAGTATCTGTGATATCTCGTGGTTTCTGGAGCGAAGTCCTAAAACTTGCAAATCTGAGCTTTGATGACCTCTGGTGACGTCAACATTGACGTGAGGAAAACATATTTGAAATATCTTCGAATGTGCTTGTCGAGAGTTTTTGAACGTTTTCTCTGCGTCTTTCTAGCCCTTTTAGTTTTCGAGTTAGCGGGAGTCCCAAAACAGCGAAATCCACTGTCCTGACAGTGGACCTCCATTGAAAATGCACTAGTACCCGGCCCCGGCCCAGGGAAATCTATACTGTCCGGATTTCCCGCGCCGTGCGGGGTGAGCGTTTAGACTAAGGTTTTTCGAGGATATATATTTTTTTAAAACGGCAGCGCGCAGCGCCGCCGTTTTTGGCACAGCTGTTAAAGCATTAATTGCTCACATATTGTAAAATTCTAGACCACGGGTCATCTCAGGTCAGGTCACCAGGCCAGGTCACGTGACCCCACCTCCAAAAAAGTGTGCGGTCGTACCACAGCTACAGTTTTTGGCCGATCAATTTCGTACTTACAGGATTTCATAAAGGTAATGGTACCTACAATTCATTTATCTCGGAATTTGTATATCAGTGACCTAAGGTCGGGTCAATTTCGTGACCTCCCCATTATAAGTCAATGGGGAAATATTAAAATGCTTCCTATTCTGAGGATACGCATGATATCAGCACAATTCCTTGTTGATCGTGTTATTATAGGCCATTCTTGAAGACCCAGGTGCATTTTTGGTTCAGTGACCCCACGTGTTGAATCTATCATCCGGATTTTTTTTCGTCGTTTTTTTTTAATGTAATTTATTATTATTGGCAATCAAGAGCTGAAACGCAACTGTTTTTTTTTAAGTAAATGTATATACATACTGACATGATGAATATGATGATTAAGTGAATAATACATCTGAAGGACCTGATGAAATCCATGCTAGACTTTTAAGAGAATCTGAAAGGGAGTTGTCGGTTCCATTAGCCATAATATTTTCTAAATCACTCGCAGATAGTAAAATTCCACTTGATTGGAAAAGAGCAAATGTTGTTCCTATTCATAAAAAGGGAGATAGAAGTAAAGAGGAAAACTATAGACCGGTTAGTCTGATCTCATTAGTCTGCAAGGTGCTTGAATCAATGATCAAAGATAAGATTGTTGAATTCTTGGAGCAAAATGAACTCATCAAGGATACACAGCATGGCTTTAGGAAGGGCCGTTCTTGTTTAACTAATCTTCTGGAGTTTTTGGATGTTGCAACAGATAGCTTTGATGAGGGTAAACAGCTAGATGTAGTTTTCTTGATTTCAGTAAAGCATTTGACAAAGTCCCCCATACAAGACTGGGGTTGCAACTTAAAATTCATGGGATCAGGGGCAAGATTCTGGATTGGATAGAAACGTGGCTTTCAGGACGCCAGCAAAGGGTTATATTGAATGGGTGCCAATCACAATGGAAGGAGGTTCTCAGTGGAGTTCCACAGGGCTCAGTCCTGGGCCCATTGCTTTTTATAATATTTGTGAATGCAATTGAGAACAGTATAGACAGCAAAGTCTTGAAATTTGCAGACGATCTAAAAGTTGTCAGGATTATTAGAGGAAAACATGATCAGGATGTTTTTCAATCAGATCTGGACAAGCTAGTTGAGTGGTCTGAGGCATGGCAGATGAAATTCAATTTGAGTAAATGTAAGATTATGCACGCTGGACGGGTTAGCAGTAAACATAGGTATGAAATGGGTGGGCACAAAATGGAGCAGATTGAAAAGGAAAGAGATTTAGGTGTCGTGGTAAACAATAGACTATCAGCGTCAGACCAGGTTGTAGAAGCTAGGAAAAAGGCACTTAGAATGAATGCTAGGGGCCATTAACAGAAATGTTTCCTACAAGAGTGAAAAGGTAATAACAAAACTGTATTGTGCATACGTTAGACCACATTTGGAGTATTGTGTACAAGCCTGGTCTCCAACATATGAGAAAGATTGTTGGTTGTTAGAAAGAGTTCAAAAAAGGGCAACAAAAATGGTTAATTGTCTTGGTAGTTTACCTTATGAAGATAGATTAAAGAAATTGGGTATGTTTTCACTTAGATATAGAAGGCTAAGAGGAGATCTAATTGAAGTCTTCAAATTTGTAAATAGTCAGCATTCTGGATATTTAGAGGGTATGTTTGAGTTCAATAGGGAAAATCGAGGTAGAGGTCATCAGCATAAACTCATTATGAAACAAAGTAGGACTAGGCTACGACAGTCATTTTTCAGTAGAAGGGTTGTAGGACATTGGAATATGCTACCAGGGGATGTCGCTGATGCAGTGACACTTGCTTCCTTCAAAATTAGATTAGATAAATACTTTACAGAGAAGGGATTAGTTCATAAATACTCGTGGGATTAGCCTTCTTTTATGCAGGTAGAGTAAGGTGATTTGAAGGGGCGAGACTGGTGGAGGGGGGGGGGGTGGGGTGTGGTGCAACCTCAGATGGGCCCAAGAGGCTCTTTGTTGCACTTTTCTTTTATGTCTTTATGTCTTTATTTATTAAGTGGTTTTGACGATCAGTATTTCTTTCTAAGGACATGCTCGCTTAGTACATTTTCACAGGAATGACAAAGTAATTATTTTCGCTGGCATTTTGAACCCGAGTACTTCATGAGAAAGAGCATTTTGTCCCCGACCCTATCCATAAGGACAGCACACTTTACCACCCCTGTCTTAGGTCACCGATATAAAAATCATCCCAAATAACAGAATTGTAGGTGGTAATGACCTGATTAAATCCTGTGAGTAGCTAACTGATCGGTCAAACAATGACCTTACATTTTTTGGAGGTGGGATCACTAGACTTGACTTAGTGACGTTACCTGAGGAGACCCGAGGTAAACAAATTAACATGATTTGGGCAATTGATAGGCAAGCAGTTGTGCCAAAAATGGCGGCGCGAAATGGCGTCGTTTTCCGCTATTTCCAAACCAAACCTAAGAGGGAGGGTATCCGCCCCCACTGGCGGATCCAGGGAGCGGACATCAGGGGCAAATCCCCCACAGGAATCTGTGGGGGGGGGGGGTGCAATACAAGTATGCCCCCCCCGCGCGTTCCCTGCACTGCACGTGAAAAACAATGATCTTAGGAGAAAACTTCATGAAAGCGGAAGTTTTTGTTCTTCTCTCAAGTGATTGAATTTGAAGTTGTTATGTATCCCTTGCTTTCAATGATAGACAAAACAGCGCACCTGATGCAATTGAAGCAGCCCCGGTGACACGCGCCCCGCTGGGGGGGGGGGGGCAGAATCTGCCCCTCCCGGATTTTCTCAATAACTTTAAAACTGTAATAGATATCAACGTGAAACTTTCAGTACCTTATACTTCATCAATTATACGTCTTCTCATGAAATTGCAATGTAATTAATGTAGTATTTTGGGAGATAATAACGTTTTAATGACGTCATGTCATGCCATTTTTGGTGGTAAAACAATAAATGTTTGAAAAATCGTAAAAATAGAGTTTCAAAGCAAATTGAAAATAAAAACGTCAAAAGAAAGGAAATGACATTCTCTTCCAAATGGCTCTCTTGAATTCGTGATTTTTTTTGTCTGACCCCAAAAATATTTGTTTCTCTCGGAAAAATGTAAACAAAATCAATTTTTGTGAATTCAAAAAGTGAATTTCTTAAGCTCGAATACCAAAATAAGGTGACCGGCCCAAATCCGGAGGGAAAAAATGAGAGTACTTTTTGCCACAAAAAGATGCCCCAAAATGGGGGTTACCTCCCTCCCCCCCCCCCCCCCCCCCTCAGTGGTTTTCTCTTAAAATAGGTCCGGGCTAGAAATGTCCCTCATAATTTTGTAATATGTTGGTAAGAATAAAATATGTTGACAAAATTTCGGTTTGGTGGTAATAAGCAAGATAAGTATCGATATAATCTTCCTGAAACTTTTCAGGAAGATTCTATCAATACTTGTCTTGCTTATTACCACCAAACCGCAATTTTGTCAACATATTTTATTCTTACCAACAAATTACAAAATTATGAGGGACATTTCTAGCCAAAAATCGCATGTAAAATTTCTGTAGTTTTTCAAAACTTTCAGAATCTTTCAGAAACTTTTCAGCGCAATAGTCCTTCGTGAAAACGGCTACTATCCCAATTATAACAAATGGGCGAATCACCCACTTTCAAATGGACTGGATCAGCGCATTCGATGTTCTATCAATACAATGGTATGTATTCTGATTCATCTAAACACAAATTCAAATGCATCTGGGTTAAATTCATTGTAATATTCCAGACGTCACGCTTTTCAGCTCGGTTGAATTCATCATATCATTGAATTAATTTCATCATTTGCATTTTACATCATCATTTCTTGCAACGAAAGAAATAAGCGCCAAGTGTGACAACCTGAACATAGATATGCGAGCTTTTTCTGAAATGCTCACACGTTTGTTTGAATGTAACATATTTGCTTATACCAGGTATGTGTCCTCTGCGTATCGTGTCGTGTACTATGCATAGCATTGGAAATAAGTATCACCTATTTAATTGGCATTCAACGTATGTGTCTATCTATAACGTGTGTGTCTATAAGCATAGTTAATGTGAGTCGAACGGATATTTGTATAATATCAAATAAATTTAAACAAAAGGTAAATGTCTAGAATGAATTCGATAAAAATCATAGAAAATTAAGCATGCCTTTAAGCTTCACTTTGCAGTGAACGTCAGAAAATCGTGCGCTAGAGTCCAAATTCATTTTTTGCACTTCGACTCTATTCTTCAGGTACTTCACAAAAATCTTAATTTTGTAATTTGTCCAAAATTAGAATTGTCTGGAAATTTTAACTTCGAAACAACTGGACCACGCCGATTTTTTACCTGCATCCTGGCGCTCGTGATTTAGAAGGTTGGTGACCGTGGACCGTTCCCTGCGGCAACGCCTCTGACGTCATCAACAGCTGGACACGACCGGATGCGGCGAGGAGTGACGCACGCGCATGGGAGCGCGCCGCGCCACGCCACGCCGCCTCGGCGCCGCTTCGGCGCTGCCCCGGTGTCGCCCAGCGCCGCTTCAAGGCCCGATCGCGCCGGGCCGCGCCGGGCCGGGCCGGGCCGGGCCGGGGCGGACCGGGACAAGTCGTGCCCAACGCCGCCGGGCGCACCGTCGAGCTGGCCTTGGGGTGCGAGCCGTGCGACCCGGAAGACCAACGGGTCACTGGCCCGGACCCATCTTCGAGCGGAGAATGGAGATGTCACCTGACACTACGGGGATAGTGGTGATACGGGGTTTTATGGTGCGACTCCTAGACGATGGCCTTGTGCCAAAGTGGACGTATATCTGAACGAATGGGCAATATCCTGGCTTACAGTATAATATGTCGTAACACGATTGTATAATTATTCTGCTTTCGTCTCACTCGTCAGTATTTCACTGGGACATTCGAGGGCGCCATGCACGCAATGAGATACGGCGTCAGGAGCAGGAGAGGCTCGAACCCCAGACCTTTCGGTTACCAGGCAAACACTATACCGACTGCGTCACGACCGGGTTTCCCGCACGAGTAACTATGCCATTAAAAACGAGTCGTCTGCAGGCACTAAACATAATAGCTCTCAGCTAATGGTGTGCTAAACCCTGTATTTTCAGCATCCAATCCTAAAATCCACGAATGAAGCGGCACTTCCATGATCCCGGATCTGGGCGAGCAAAGTTTTGGTCGTGTGCCGGACTATTTAACAGTCTAATTGTAACCCTCGCCGCCCGTCAATTCGACACGACGTCTTTGCGCTCCAGGACATTTGACAATGACCTATTTATCTGTGCGGAAAGTCCCACGCTAGATGGCATCATTTGGTTCGCCGGAGCGTTACTGTCAGTGGTGCCTCGGGCGATGTTCGTCCGGCTCGCGCCTGCCCGGATGTGGGAAGGTGGTGGTAGGCACCGGAACTGCGCGCAAGCAGCCTGATCGGCGCCGCGCAGCTCACGGCCAACACAGCGGGGCAGCGGCGAGGCTGAGAAGCTGTGTTCAGAGCAGCAGCACAAAAAAAAATGACAACCAGTGTGAGCGGCAACAATGGCAGTGGCAGCTCGAGCAGCAACAATGGCAGTGGCAGCTCGAGCAGTGTGAGCAGCAACAATGGCAGTGGCAGCTCGAGCAGCAACAATGGCAGTGGCAGCTCGAGTAGTGTGAGCGGCAACAATGGCAGTGGCAGCCCGAGCAGCAACAATGGCAGTGGCAGCTCGAGTAGTGTGAGCGGCAACAATGGCAGTGGCAGCTCGAGCAGCAGATGCGGAATATAGCAGTGTGAGCGGCAACAATGGCAGTGGCAGCCCGAGCAGCAACAATGGCAGTGGCAGCTCGAGCAGTGTGAGCGGCAACAATGGCAGTGGCAGCTCGAGCAGCAGATGCGGAATATAGCAGTGTGAGCGGCAACAATGGCAGTGGCAGCCCGAGCAGCAACAATGGCAGTGGCAGCTCGAGCAGTGTGAGCAGCAACAATGGCAGTGGCAGCTCGAGCAGCAGATGCGGAATATAGCAGTGTGAGCGGCAACAATGGCAGTGGCAGCCCGAGCAGCAACAATGGCCGTGGCAGCTCGAGCAGTGTGAGCGGCAACAATGGCAGTGGCAGCTCGAGCAGCAACAATGGCAGTGGCAGCTCGAGCAGTGTGAGCGGCAACAATGGCAGTGGCAGCTCGAGCAGCAACAATGGCAGTGGCAGCTCGAGCAGCAGATGCGGAATATAGCAGTGTGAACGGCAACAATGGCAGTGGCAGCCCGAGCAGCAACAATGGCAGTGGCAGCTCGAGCAGCAGATGCGGAATATAGCAGTGTGAGCGGCAACAATGGCAGTGGCAGCTCGAGCAGCAGATGCGGAATATAGCAGTGTGAGCGGCAACAATGGCAGTGGCAGCCCGAGCAGCAACAATGGCAGTGGCAGCTCGAGCAGTGTGAGCGGCAACAATGGCAGTGGCAGCCCGAGCAGCAGATGCGGAATATAGCAGTGTGAGCGGCAACAATGGCAGTGGCAGCTCGAGCAGCAACAATGGCAGTGGCAGCTCGAGCAGTGTGAGCGGCAACAATGGCAGTGGCAGCTCGAGCAGCAACAATGGCAGTGGCAGCTCGAGCAGTGTGAGCGGCAACAATGGCAGTGGCAGCTCGAGCAGCAACAATGGCAGTGGCAGCTCGAGTAGTGTGAGCGGCAACAATGGCAGTGGCAGCTCGAGCAGCAGATGCGGAATATAGCAGTGTGAGCGGCAACAATGGCAGTGGCAGCTCGAGCAGCAGATGCGGAATATAGCAGTGTGAGCGGCAACAATGGCAGTGGCAGCTCGAGCAGTGTGAGCGGCAACAATGGCAGTGGCAGCTCGAGCAGCAACAATGGCAGTGGCAGCTCGAGCAGCAACAATGGCAGTGGAAGTTCGAGTAGTGTGAGCGGCAACAATGGCAGTGGCAGCTCGAGCAGCAGATGCGGAATATAGCAGTGTGAGCGGCAACAATGGCAGTGGCAGCTCGAGCAGCAACAATGGCAGTGGCAGCTCGAGCAGTGTGAGCAGCAACAATGGCAGTGGCAGCTCGAGCAGCAGATGCGGAATATAGCAGTGTGAGCGGCAACAATGGCAGTGGCAGCTCGAGCAGCAACAATGGCAGTGGCAGCTCGAGCAGTGTGAGCGGCAACAATGGCAGTGGCAGCTCGAGCAGCAGATGCGGAATATAGCAGTGTGAGCGGCAACAATGGCAGTGGCAGCTCGAGCAGCAACAATGGCAGTGGCAGCTCGAGTAGTGTGAGCGGCAACAATGGCAGTGGCAGCTCGAGCAGCAACAATGGCAGTGGCAGCTCGAGCAGCAGATGTGGAATATAGCAGTGTGAGCGGCAACAATGGCAGTGGCAGCCCGAGCAGCAACAATGGCAGTGGCAGCTCGAGCAGCAACAATGGCAGTGGCAGCTCGAGCAGCAACAATGGCAGTGGCAGCTCGAGCAGCAACAATGGCAGTGGCAGCTCGAGTAGTGTGAGCAGCAACAATGGCAGTGGCAGCTCGAGCAGCAGATGTGGAATATAGCAGTGTGAGCGGCAACAATGGCAGTGGCAGCTCGAGCAGCAACAATGGCAGTGGCAGCTCGAGCAGTGTGAGCGGCAACAATGGCAGTGGCAGCTCGAGCAGCAGATGCGGAATATAGTAGTGTGAGCGGCAACAATGGCAGTGGCAGCCCGAGCAGCAGATGCGGAATATAAATACAGAGCAGCAGCAGAAGCGACAGTGGAGGTGGCCGCAGCCTTGGCTGCTGTTTCAGAACCAATGCATAAGATCAGTTACAACAGCAGCAGCAATAGCAACATGTTCGATAATTAGAAACAGAGGACCATCACATCACCATATTAACTTCGCAGCTGTTACGACTGTGCTGGCCGCCCTGCACCGGGGCCGTCCCAGCTTCCTGAGAAGTCTCCCTCCTCCCGACACACCTCACAGCTTGATAGGCGTGCAGTCCGAGTCACTCGGGCCGGCCCAGCTTCCTCAGAAGACTCCCGACTCCCGTTACCCCTCCCCCCCGCCGCGCCCGACGTTCGGTCGTGCTCGAGACGCACGGGCCAATAGTAGCCCCCACCCTCTTCCCCGGCCTTGCCATTGACCGACTTCCCGAGCTGAGGCGCCATTAGCCCTCTGACGAGGCGCGGCGAGGCGGGGCGAGACGCGCAGTTCGCCGTGACAGTCTCGCTCGCCTCTCCCCGCCGTCGAGCTGCATGTCATTGCTGAGTCACCTGGTCGAGCTCCGAGAGACGGCAGTAAGCACTCCCCCCCCCCCCCTATCTCCCCCTCGTTGAACCCGGAAGTGGAAGCTGACAGTATAGCGTAGCGGTCGTCTGAGGTCTCCGGAGAAGTCCTGCGTACAGCGCTGTTGCGGTACGGTACGTATCGTTCTCGGCCTCTCATGTGACTTGTACGGTACTTATCGTTCTCGGCCTGTCATGCTCCGTGTACGGTACACATCATCCACGGTCTATCGCCCCCAGTGTACGGTACACATCATCCACGGTCTATCGCCCCCAGTGTACGGTACACATTGTTCACGACAATGCATATTGTGCACGGCCTCTGTTGTCCCATGTCCCCGGCCTCGCCTGGAAACCGTATCGGATAGTACATGCGTTTAACAGCTTTCGTAATGCACTGCAGGCCATTAGAAGCCCGGTCGGCGATGGCATAGCTGCTCGTGCGCAGAAAATCGGTGATAGACCACCTAAGTTAAAGGAAATAGTTCACCTTCAACATGGGGTTTTTAACTGGAATAGCAGTTTTGTAGCCCGTGTTGAGAAATCCTGATCTGGAACTTTCTTGGCTGAAAAGACTTTCCATCCGAAGATATTTGACTTTTTGGCCAAAGAATGCGGCGCATATATAATATACCGTACCGTCTGGAAGTGCCAGCACTGCATGGAGCATGCGCAGACCAATAACGCACACGATACAATGAATAATGTACGACCTTCCGTCCTGAATTGGCGCGATGTAGGACCATTTTTGAAAAGAAAAAAGGAAACTGTATTAAAAAATATAATAAAATCGTGTTCTGAAGAAAAAAATCCGAAGGTGAACTATTTCCTTTAAGTTAATTATTAAAGGGAAATATTCACATTTAGATCTATATATATATCCTGACGAAATTGCTTCATTTTTGCACAGAAGACGTAACATCGATGTAGAAGAAGGTACTCGAAGTTTCACGTTGATAGTGTTATTCGTTTTTGAGTTATTACGAAAGTTCATCAGAGAGGGGGGGCGGGGGGGGGGGGCGTTACTCCCTCCCCCAGTCAATCACTCAATGGCGGGTTAAAGTCAGCTGACATGGGTTACTGGTGTGGGCTGGGTACTCCCAGTTAGCGTTGTATTCGTGTTCACTTTCAGCGTCGAGTCCCAATCTGTCCCAAACTAAACATGCGAGTAGATCTCGTTGAGTTATGAACGAATGTGCCATCAGGTTTGCCCTATAGGTCACGGCCCACGGGTCCTATAGGTCACGGCCCACGGGTCCTATAGGTCATGGCTCCAGTCAGTTTACCACCTGACCTCACTTAAGTGAAGTTAATGACAAGCTCAGATCAAGGTCAGCTTACATAAGGTCAAAATTCGAAATTGATACATCTAAATAAAAAAGGCATTTATCTGGACCAGTTTTGCCTCCGAAATGCAGTACTGTTTACATATATGATGCTTATGTATATGTCATGCTGACTTTTTGCGGTCATGATCCGGTTTATTTTTCTGACGTGCCATCTCGTTTCTCATGCAACCTCCCATATTAGAGACGCACACAGGAAACTGCTGTGTAGATAAAGTGCCCAAAGGCGTCTTCATACATTGCAGATGTATATCGGTTACAGAATATCAAAGTTAGTCGGCTTGGCGACAAAACAAGATAGCCGGGGAAATGTATCATGCAGAGTAACTTTACTTAAAGGAAATAGTCCACCTTCAACATTAGTTTTAAACTGAGATAGCAGTTTTGTAGTCCGTGTTGAGAAATCCTTATCTTGACTGTTTTCTTGACTGAAAAGACTCTCCAGCCGAAGATATTTGACTTTTTGGCGAAGGAATGCGGCGCATATATGATATACCGTACCGTCTGAATTGTGCCAGCACTGCATG
The DNA here is from genome assembly GCA_036785665.1 of Chirona hameri. Lineage (NCBI taxonomy): Eukaryota > Metazoa > Arthropoda > Thecostraca > Balanomorpha > Balanidae > Chirona > Chirona hameri. The sequence goes on along the minus strand of JAXIVJ010013969.1, from coordinate 23,351 downwards.
GAGCATGCGCAGACCAATAACGCACACGATACAATGAATAATTTACAACCTTCTGTCCTGAATTGGCGCGATGTAGGACCATTTTTAAAAAGAAAAAAAGAAACTGTATTAAAAAATATAATAAAATCGTGTTCTGAATTTTTTTCCGAAGGTGAACTATTTCCTTTAAAAGGGCAAAATCTGAAACGGAAGTTAGATTATTTCAGAAAGATGTGCTTAAAGGAAATAGTTCACCTTCAACATGGGTTTTGAACTGAAATAGCAGTTTTGTAGCCCGTGTTGAGAAATCCTTATCCGCAACTTCTCTTGGCTGAAAAGACTCCAGCCGAAGATATTTGACTTTTTGGCGAAGGAATACGGCGCATATATGATGTACCGTACCGTCTGAAAGTGCCAGCACTGCCATGGAGCATGCGTAGACCAATAATGCACACCATAAAATCAATAATTTACAACCTTCTGTCCTGAATTAGCGCGATGTAAGACCATTTTTAAAAAGAAAAAAAGAAACTGTATTAAAAAATATAATAAAATCGTGTTCTGAAGAAAAAAATCCGACGGTGAACTATTTCCTTTAACATTGTGTAACGTAATCGTCTGCATGATTCAACATACGATGCTGGGCAAATCAGAGGTAGAAAGGCAACTACTAACGTGTTGAAGGTTGACTTCCCAAAGGATACACACCATATGCTGCAAGATAAACAATAGAGCTGCCCTTTTTAGTTTAGTTTAGTTTATTTTCGTATCACCAACAGGATTCACGCTCAATGACAGGTGAAGTCGCAAGATCTTCACCAATACATATATACGCTTCACCAATGTCCAATACAGATACACTTCAACAAGTCAACACAGAATAAAACCTAAAAACCTTTTGACCACACGGATAACAGACTGAGAGTATTCAAAAGATACATAGCTTATTGTGGGTTATCAGGAACTTCGCGTGACCATGCCAGTATTTGTAGGTTTAGAAAAGGGTGCCAAATAAAGACAAAATACCAATATTTACATTTCAAACTAAGAATCACCAACCACCAGCTGAAAAAGCAAACGTTTAAGCACAAAATGAAAATAATGTTAGTATGTGGGTAATGACATCCTTTCAACATGAGAAGTGAGCAAAGAAGGTCGCATAGGTATTCATCAACTTTTCCGATATGATATGCATTTCACTTCTAGTATGTATTTTGAGACGTCAGCAACCCATTCCTAGTCACCGTATAATTACATTGTATTGTATTGTATTCCCACAAACATCTCATCATACCGACATCATCGTCTGGCGCCGCCTCTCTGCCTGTGCGGAACCGGTCCGTCTCATTTCCTGTACGCCGCCGCTGCTGCTGCCGCCGCGGCATTATATTAGCGTGCGGCCGTCATACCGTCATCCCGCCGGTACCCGCCGCCACTGGCCATGGCCCCCGGGCGTGGGAACCCACTGCAGGGCATCCCGACGTGTGGTGAGCGGCTGCTCTCCTGAAGACTCGCGGCGGCGGCGGCGGCGGCGGCGGCCACAGGCCTTGACCATGGCGATGGTGCGGGTGGCGGGAGGCGGGAGGCGGTGGCCCGCGCAGCCTTGGCTGATGACGGGATCACGTGACCAATTCGGACGGGCGCAGAGACGCGCATACATCGTGCTGGCGTACGGCTCATGTGGGAGGTATCGCAGGAGGGGGGGAGAGAGAGAGAGGGAGGGAGAGGGAGAGGGAGATAGGGAGTGAGAGGCAGAGGAAGAGGGAAAGCAGAAAAGGACGAACGATAATATATTGTAATATTTAATGTAAATATAATCATGTTGAAACCGCAAATCTCACAATGTTTACGTCAAACTTACTGTGTGTTAACTCGTGTTCACAAAATCAAACTAATCCCATGATCTTATGTGACTGTTTACCTACTCTTGAGATAACTGAAACATAATGCCAAGGCCAGTGAGGTGCAAAGTGTCTTGTTTAATACTAGAAGGCAACGGGATATTAGTGTTCAAGTTGGTGAGCTCGCCAGGCGATGAGCTGCTAAGACCCGTAGGTTCGCCAGGCGATGAGCTGCTAAGACCCGTAGGTTCGCCAGGCGATCAGCTGCTAAGACCCGTAGGTTCGCCAGGCGATGAGCTGCTAAGACCCGTAGGTTCGCCAGGCGATCAGCTGCTAAGACCCGTAGGTTCGCCAGGCGATGAGCTGCTAAGACCCGTAGGTTCGCCAGGCGATGAGCTGCTAAGACCCGTAGGTTCGCCAGGCGATGAGCTGCTAAGACCCGTAGGTTCGCCAGGCGATGAGCTGCTAAGACCCGTAGGTTCGCCAGGCGATCAGCTGCTAAGACCCGTAGGTTCGCCAGGCGATGAGCTGCTAAGACCCGTAGGTTCGCCAGGCGATGAGCTGCTAAGACCCGTAGGTTCGCCAGGCGATGAGCTGCTAAGACCCGTAGGTTCGCCAGGCGATGAGCTGCTAAGACCCGTAGGTTCGCCAGGCGATGAGCTGCTAAGACCCGTAGGTTCGCCAGGCGATGAGCTGCTAAGACCCGTAGGTTCGCCAGGCGATCAGCTGCTAAGACCCGTAGGTTCGCCAGGCGATGAGCTGCTAAGACCCGTAGGTTCGCCAGGCGATGAGCTGCTAAGACCCGTAGGTTCGCCAGGCGATGAGCTGCTAAGACCCGTAGGTTCGCCAGGCGATGAGCTGCTAAGACCCGTAGGTTCGCCAGGCGATGAGCTGCTAAGACCCGTAGGCTCGCCAGGCGATGAGCTGCTAAGACCCGTAGGTTCGCCAGGCGATGAGCTGCTAAGACCCGTAGGTTCGCCAGGCGATGAGCTGCTAAGACCCGTAGGTTCGCCAGGCGATGGGCTGCTAAGACCCGTAGGTTCGCCAGGCGATCAGCTGCTAAGACCCGTAGGTTCGCCAGGCGATGAGCTGCTAAGACCCGTAGGTTCGCCAGGCGATGAGCTGCTAAGACCCGTAGGTTCGCCAGGCGATGAGCTGCTAAGACCCGTAGGTTCGCCAGGCGATGAGCTGCTAAGACCCGTAGGTTCGCCAGGCGATGAGCTGCTAAGACCCGTAGGTTCGCCAGGCGATGAGCTGCTAAGACCCGTAGGTTCGCAATACGACACGCAAAACTGTGTCCTACGATTATATTTCCGCCCAGGACTTGTAATGTCCGTTGCTAACACCGTCACTTTACTGTCGAAAAACTCCACTGACCAGTGATGACACATGTTCATGGGTACGAGGGGAAATTTCACGCGCATCACGCAGCACTGAGATTATTTACACGCCCAAAATCAAATCGGCGCTAAAATACGTCTACCAAATCAATGCCTCCAGATCGCAAGAGAAGGAAACAACTAAAAACTTCACATAGGAGAGAAGCATTGCTTCGCCGATATTCCCCCGATTTATTCGTGCGACGTGACGAAGGTGGTATTAGGTAGACTACGGTTCGTAGAACTAAACAAATTATCAGAAACTTGGTTTTCCATGAATCACTGCGAGTGACACCTGTATGTTTCAGGTACCTAATCTGAGGCTAGAGAAAAGGGCGGATCCAGAGAAGCAAAAAAGTTGGTTTGGGGAGCAAATCCCAAAAAGTATCACGCATGTATATTAAATTCACCGGATTTTGTCTCTTTATACATGAAGAGGTGATTTAAAACAAACATTTCTTAGTAAAAGCTGCTTATATTTTCTTTTGAAATATGACACATGTCAATTTGTTTGCCAATTTCAGGCGGTGTGGGAGGCTTGGCCGCTTTGCTCCCTCTTGGATCCGCCAGCGGCCAAAAACATTGGGAGGGGTGGAAGAGGGTAAACATTGGGGGGGGCGAGGGTACCATTGGGGGAGGGGGGTGAGGGCCACCCAAAGGTATATAAATCGGCACCTATGTCGTTATGACTTGGCGAAAACTACAGTTATCTATGTGCAAACACACCAGTGCGTGGTGGCAGCCATAGGGCGCCGTTAAACGTTAAACATGAAAGTTAAACGAACTTTACTCGTCAAATTTGGCTTAAATCAACAAATGATTACGCAAATACCAGCTACATTTTTTAAGCATGTGCTGTTAGTTCCGTGTGTAAAATTTAAACTATTGCAAAAAGAGAATTTGGGACATAAGTTACAAGAAAACTCTGTTTCAATAAACTTTTGGCTTAACCCGTGCGCCGTGCCGGTGCTCGGCGCCACCTTCGCCGTGCCGGGGGGACGTTTCGACGCCATCCCCCCGCTAACTCGGCTCCTATGGGACGTCGACAAAACCAAAAACACCGTTCGAAAGCTCGTCAAAATGCATTTTTAAACTATTTCAGGCAATTTTGTTTTCTCAGGTCAATATTGAGGTCACCAGAGGTCATCAAGGGTCAGATTTTCCAAGTTTTAGGACTTCGCTCCAGACATTCCCAGATAGCACAGGAACTATGATGATAGCTAAGAACAAACGAGAAAAAAAAACAATGGAAAGCTCTTGAAAAATGCAATCGACAAAGTGTCCCCAGATTTGAGCTCAGGTGAATAGTTTAGGCTCCAGAGCTTATCAAATGTCAAAAAGGCTATTATTTAACAAAACAGTTTTCGCAAATATCTTTGTATCTAACAAAGATAGGGTACGAATTTTGACGCCATCGTGTTTGTCTCGTCAAGGCAGGTATGATATGCATGATGATCAGGTTAGGTCAACTTCGAAATTTGACCTCAGGTAAAGGTCAAGTGGTGACCCAATTAGGTCATGTTGCACATTGGGAGACGTGCCTCGACGAGACAAACACATTCGTGCCAGTTTCACTTCTCTATCTTGATTTTGTCGAGAGTTATTGGCAACAAAAGTGTTGGTGATCTCGGGTGACCTCATCTGACCCTGTAGGGGTGACTGAACAAAAATTACACCTGGAACTTCTAGAATGACCTATGATAACATGATCCATAAGGAATTGGGCTGATATAATTCGTATCCTCAGAATAGGAAGCATTTGATTATTTCCCTATTGACTTATAATGGGGAGGTCACGAAATTGGCCCGACCTTAGGTCACCGATATACAAAATCCGAAATAAACGTATTGCAGGTACTAATGGTATTATGACATCCCGTAAGTGCAAAATCGATCGGCCAAAAACTGTGGTGCGACCGGAAACATTTTTTGGAGGTGGGGTCACGTGACCTGGTCTGGTGACCTGACCCGAGATGACCCGAGGAATTTGTTCTTTACATAATGTGCGGAATTGATGGCCGAAACGCTGTGCCAAAAAACGGTGGCGCTACGCACCGCCGTTTTTTCGCTATCCTTGAAAAACATTAGGAGGCGTCTAAAAGCCCCCCCCCCCACCCCCACCCCCCGACACGGCGCGGATTAACCCGCGACATACTGGGGGCTATTTCCCCCCCCCCCCCCCTCCCCCATCCCGTTATTTTGCAATAACTCTTAAACCAACAACAGTATCGTCACCAATCTTTCAGTACCTTCTCGCACATCAATTCTACACATGTTGGCAAAAGGAAAAAGATGAGGTTCTGCTGGGTCAACCTGGAATGACGTCAGAGTGACGTCATGTTCTTCGGTTTTTGTTGAAAAAAATAATGGTTTTCAGAAAACGCTGTCAAAGGTACAATATTAGAGATAAATGCAATTGTCTTAACCCTCGCCCGTGCAGCGTCCGATAAGTGCGTGACCGTGCAAGGGGGGGGGGGGGGGGGGTACGACCCCCAAGCGTTTCGCCCCTAATTGGGCTAGAGCTTCGATTAAAAAACGAGCGTGTTGCTTGTCACGAGAGGAAGCAATTGATAACCGATTTTAAGGTCCTAGGTCATTAGGTGACCTCTGAGGTCATGTCAATGACCCAAAATTCAACTAAATTGTAAATGCGTCTAAATTGAATTTAATCGAGCTAGAATCGCGAATGAGCATATAATTATGCTAAATGGGTGCCAAATTTGAAATCAGCGTCACAAAATGTCCTAGAAACTGCCAAATTCCAAAAACGTCACGTCAGGTCATGCCAGGTCATTTGAGGTCAGTGACTTCAGTTGACCTGTTAGGGCGCATGATCCCAGTGGAACATATAATTATGCAAAATGGATTCCATATTTGAAATCAGCGTCACAAAATGTCCTAGAAACTGCCAGAAGCCAAAAAAGTAATATGAGGTCATCGTCGCAGTTCAATGACCTCGGTTGACCTCTGAAAAGGTAAATCGAGGTCACAATCTCAGTGTAAACCACAACGGTCACCTGGAAACACCTGGAAACACCTGGAAACACCTGGAAACACCTGTGCATATGCTCCTGAACAACAAACACTATGAAACTGCACAAGTTACAAGGAGCAATACTACGGGACGCCAGTTGCGCCTGAAATGACCTTGAGGAACAGGTCAAAAGTCACGGATCATGTGACCTACAATTTCAGCATCACAAAAATCAGAATATGTGTCAAATTGTTCACAAGTAGGGTACTGAAAGTTTCATCGCAATCGGTTGATATTTACGCGAGTTATTCCCGAAAAACCGAGGGGTGGCATCAACCCCCCTCCCCCCTGCACTGGCGAGGGTTAACACGCGCCCTGGAGCAGGGCAAGAGAACAACGGGTAGAACAGTAAGGAATGTAACGCCCAAATGAATTAGACAAGATATAATTTGTAACGTAATTGTTTTGTCTATTATAAATTAAAGGTATTGTTTACTATCAAAAACTTGTATTTCCATATATTATATCTGTATTTATTGAATTAAACGCCAGCAAATATACGAAGTAGTAGTCAAAGTAGTGTATTTGCAGTACATGTAGTAGCATATGGAAGCGGTCATATTACATTCTACTACGAAGTAGTAGTCGAAGTAGTGTATATTTCAGTACTGTAGTAGCATTTGGAAGCGGTCAGCGGTCGTTCTGACATTTTTTAACCCCCAAGCCCATTGATCCCCTTTACGCCCAGAATATCGAAAAATGATAAATATAAACGTTGTAGCTAAGGCTTGTAGCTATCTGTTTCAGAAGTCGGATTTAAAATATGTACCATCAGTTACGAGCCAGTCTCGTCTGAAAATTATCGATTTAACATGGGAACCCTATGGTGTAGTAGGTTTGTAACGGCCAAACGCCCGAGTGCTGCCAACTGTTACTGGTGGGGGCTGACCTGGAGGGCTCCGATAATTGCACGCCCTGGAGGGAGGCGGATTTCGCCCCCCGCCCCCCTATGATCTCGAAAAACCACGCCAACGTAGCGACAAGCGGAAAACGACGTTAGAAAGCTCGAGACATGCTCTTTCGGAAGTATTGCGTTCATTTTTTTCTCATGTCAATATTGAGGTCACCATAGGTCATCAAGGGTCAGATTTTGAAGTTTTCAAGACTTTGCTTCGGACACCCCCAAATATCTCGGAAACCATGATAGCAGCAAACGGAAAAAAACAATCGAAAACCCTTAAAAAATGCAATCGACGTAGGTGTCCTCAGATTTGAGCTCAGGTCAATAGTTTAGGCTCCAGAGCAGACTGGTTATTGATTCGACTCTGATTGAATCGATTGGAATCGTTCAATCAAAATCCCTTGAATCAAAGAAGAATTGATTCACCACCGGATTTGTTTTATTCATGAATCATGATTGAATCAAAACCAGCATAGACACGAGGCTGATTGAATCAAAAAGACTGCGCAATGCTGTTTCAATGGTGAATCAAACTTGATTTGATCAAAAAATGCTTTGATTCTTTGAATCGGAAAGAATCATTTGTCAAAATGGTTATCCATGAATCAAACGGTGACTGAATCATTCATATTCCGAAATGAATCGTGATTGAATCCTTCCAAAAAAGGTGAATCAATAACCAGTCTGCTCCAGAGGTCATCAAATGTCAAAAAGGTGATTTTTTGCAAACTGCTTTTCGCAAATAACATTTTACCTAATAAAGATAAAGCAATAGTGTTTACGTCATTGCGTTTGTCTCGTCAAGGCGCTTCGAATCATATGCATTGTTACAGGATTAGGTCAATTGAGAAATTTGACCTCAGGTCAAGGTCAAGTGGTGACCAAAGTTGGTCATGTTGCATATTAGGAGACGTGTCACGACGAGACAAACACATTGGTACCATTTTCTCCTCTCTATCTTCATTATGTCGATAGTTATTGACAAAACAGTGTTGGCGGTCACGAAATTGACCTACCTTAGGTCACCGATATTATAAATCCGAAAATAACAAATTGTTGGTATCTATTACTTTAGGAAGTCCTGCAAGATTTAAACCGATCGGCGTAAAACTGTGGCTGTGGTACTGCTGCAAACGTTTTGGAGTTGAGGCCATCGCGTGACCTGGTCTGGTGACCTGACCTGAGATGACCGGAGGCCAATTATTTTGCATAATGTGGGAAGTTCATTTTTAACAGGTGTGCAAAAAAACGGCGGCGCTGCGCTTTCCTCGAAAAACCGGAGGGGTGGGCGGATCCCCCCCCCCCCCCCCCACTCCAGGGCGCGTGTTAAATCAAATTACTGACAATAGACAGGGCTATTAAACTGCTATCTCGGATTTTTGATTTTTTTCTTCTTCAAAATTTTGATAAATCCAAATCCATTTTTTAACAATATTTTCACAAAACATCAGAGTTATCCAAACACCGGAATATATGTGATCGAGACATGTTCGGTGAATATGTGTACCAAATTTGAAGTAGATATCTTCAAAAAATGACTGACATGAAATGACCAAAATCGACCACCTCTCACCGCATTACTATGCATACAAAATGCATTTCCGTTTGTGCTTTTTACTTCTATTTATATGGAACAAACAATGTTATCAGATCATTTTTCGCGTTCTAGACGAAAAGCAAACAAATAAACATGTGTTACAACGCATAACGACCGTAATCTGCAGTTTGACCTCGTGACCTCGGATGACCTTGACCTGACCCAAGGTCATAAACAGCTTAGAATATTACCTTGAAGTGTCAGACACACGGATCATACGGATTTATCGACTGCTTATGCGTTTATTGTTTGTTTGTTGGGGCTTAAGGGCGCGACGACTGCATGGCCAATTTGCGCCCACTTATGCGTTTAATATCGCAATTTTTCGCGGCAATTCCATCCATCGAGACCTTTTGACACGGTCAAACATTGTGTACTTGACCTGACCTGTGACGTCATCGGTGACCCCGAGGTCAACAATATTAGGTTACCTTCGATAAATTGCACAGGGCTATCGAATGTCGTTTGAATTTTTACAATCGGTCCAGTAGTTCCGGAGATCCGAGGGGGGAAAAAATACCCCCCAGTAAGTCGCGTTATGAAATATACCCCAGTAACTCGCGGGTTAAATGGATACTGTCACCTCGCAGGCCAATATGGAGTTTTTGATGTGTATCGGTAGATTAAGGGTGTCCGATTTCACCTGCAAAATTTGGTTCCCGAAACTCCCCCATTAGATCAAAAAATACATTTGCACCACTCATGCTTGGCACACATTCGTAAAATTGGAGTCGCCTCATCACTATTTGGAATCACTTCTTTGCGGACTATGATTTCCTTTTGAATATTGCAAACTCAACATCACCATTCCGTCAGTGCACTTTAAAATTAAAATGTGTATACAGTTAATTATATTTTCAACAACCATAGCCTCTTCAATAATAAAACATGAATAAAACAGCAATAATGGCTATGGCTCGACTTGGAGCCGTAGGAGATTTGTGACCAATACCTCATAACACAGATATACTTTTCAAGGTCAAGTCTCGGCGAGTTCGGACGCTTCGGCCTTGGGCGGGCGCCAATTGCACAGCCAAACTGGATGAGAACGGCCATCATGAATCTAGTACTGAGCACAGCTGGGACCAACGTATGGAGTCAGAAGAAAAAAATGCATTGCCGATACCCTGCTGTGGGTGCTGCAGGAGCAAGTTTGAGCTTGAGCATACACTATTGTTGATCCCCTCCATTCATTTAAGTTGATTTTTAGAAATCCTCCGGAGGTGGCAATATCCTTTAACCCGCGCCGTGCCGGTGCTCGGCGCCAACTTCGCCGTGCCGGGGGGGGGGGTGTTTAGACACCCCCCTCCAACTCGAAAACTAAAAGGGCTAGAAAGACGCAGAAAGCGTGTTCGAAAGCTCTCGAGAAGCACATTCGAAAGTACTAAGATATTTTTTTCCTAAAGCCAATATTTAGGTCACCAGAGGTCATCAAAGGTCAAATTTTCCTGTTTTAGGACATTGCTCCAGAAATTCCCATATATCTCAGAAACAATGATAGTTAGAAAGAAACGGAAAAAAGAAAACGCCAGCCAGTGAAATTTGTAATCGCTAAGGTGTCCTCAGATTTGATCTCAGGTCAATATTTGAGGCTCCAGAGGTCAAAAAGAAAAAAATGCAGTTTTTTGCTAAATCGTTTTTTGCTATTACCTTTTTACTTAATAAAGATAACGGAAAACTCTTTATGCCATTGTGTTTATCTTGTCAAGGCGCTTTGAATGATATATATGGTGACCTTGTTAAGTTAACTTAACAATTTGACCTAAGGTCAAGGTCATGTGGTGACCCAAGTAGGTCATGTTGCATATGGGAAGATGTACCTCGACGATACAAACACATTGGTGTCGGTTTCACTTCTCTATCGTCATTATGTCGAGAGTTATTGACATACAACTATTGGTGACCTCGGATGACCTCGGCTGACCCTGTAGGGGTCAGTGAACAAAAATGGCACCTAGGTCATCAAGAATGGCCTATAATAACATCATCCAGACGGAATTAGACTGATATCTTGCGTATCTTTGGAATAGGAAGCATTTGAATATTTCCCCATTGACTTATAATGGGGAGGTCACGAAATTGACCCGACCTTAGGTCGCTGATATACAAAATTCAAGATAAACAAATTGTAGATACATATGACCTTATGAAATTCTGTAAGTATAAAACCGATCATCTAAAAACTGTGACTGTGGTACGACCACAAGTTGTGTTGGAGGTGGGGGCACGTGACCTGGTCTGGTGACCTGACCTGAGATGACCCGATGTATTTTTTTTTAAACATAATGTGCGCAATTGATGCCCGAACAGCTGTGTCAAAAAACGGCGGCGCTGCGCGCCGCCGTTTTTTCGCTATCCTCGAAAAACCTGAGGGGGGGTGTCTAAACACCCCCCCCCCCCCCCGGCACGGCTTGGGTTAAAGGGATTATACGGGATTTCCCAGAATAATTGAGTTACATAGTAAAACGTACTTATAAAGGTGGTAGAAGTCCCACGGTAGCCACATTTTTCTGGAAATTACCTCTTCTGCACGTAAGGACATTCCAAAGTGTGCGGTGATGCCACCGCGTATTTTCTGCAGGACCGGCTGGGCAGAGCCAGTCATCTCTTTTATGCTAATAAAAACACCTCACTTATGGCATATTTCCGGTAAAATAAGCAATATTTGAAAGAAAATAAACTTGTTTTGTTCCAACGACACCAGCAGTTACCTAGTTTTCCCATAAAATTCTATATTTTCATGGATTTTCATGCCAAAAAAATAATACGCCACCACCAAATTCTCAACGCTAAGAGCCAGAGAAAAGAAAACCACAACAACACAAAACCTCAACGAACAGTGTGTGGTAATACAAAGTCCCGTCAGTTTTGAATTTCATAATAATTTTGTGATCCAGTGTAGGACTTGCAGATAATTCAAAACTCTAAAATTGATCTTAAGATAAAAGTGGTGGACAGTAATGCCGATCAAGTACTCGTTATCTGATACTAGTCTCGAAAAACGGCCAAGTTTTAACGCTGATAATTGCTGAAATAATGGACTAAATGAGCATTGAGGTCCCTGTTGTATGCCTTAAACGTGTTTAAAGCTCATACAACTGCAAAAGAGGACATTTACTTTCAGGACGGAAACCCGTATAATCCCTTTAAAGGGAAATAATGACCTTTTTCCACTAAAATGGAGTTAGCACTTGAAATCGCCAGACGAGATCAAAATATATTGTAAATTCATCACATTTTGCATGAAAACTTTCCTACCGAAAGATATTTCAAGTTAAAGTTGATAAGCGTTCCACACTTTTAACGACCGGTACTTGCACTATTTCTGACCTTTTGTCAAGTACTTTTGGTCCTCATCAAACTGCGGGCTTTTCCCGTATTATTTTTGTACGCAATGGAGTGGAAAATATATTGTGCGTTCTGCTTGTTGTGATTATATGCCCGGCGATCTTCTAAAACTAACAGCGATTGTAAAAAGTGGCAATAAAATCGGAAGCTCATCGATGCACATCAACGCGGCATAGTTAGTGGTTGCGACCCTCAATTTTTGCAATTCGATTCATTTGTTTTCAACACTAGGAGTTGTGTATAGTTTGTCTGTGGCTGTATATAACACTATGCTTTATTTTATCATGAAAAATAATAATTTTTCCCAAAAAAACTAACGAACAATAACACAAAACTGGCAATTAAATCAGAAGCTCATCGATGCACATCGACGGCGACCTATTTAGCGTCGGCGATTTGTTTACAAAGTCATTGTCATGCTTCTCGGCGCACTTAACCATCTCGGCGCACTTGGCGAGTTGTTCCTGATTAGTATACCCAAGTCCCGTAGCAGGCTTTGTTAATGACGTCATTGGTGCCATTCTTGTGTAGCATTGCAAAATATATCTGATTTCGAGTTGAAAGCTAATTAAAGACTTATTCAAATGATTGTTTTTAAGTTTGAATTTTCTTGTTAATCATTATTAAAGGTATTTTATCACTGTATTTCATAGTAGTTGACACTTCAGAAACTTGTGACGTAATAATATTGTATCCAATATGCATTTCCCTCACCTTTTGCCATTGTGGCGCAGTGCCGAGTGCTTTGCGAATACTAGCTTGCCTGGGGTTCAATTCATTCCGCTCTTATTTTATTCGAGTTGGTATAGTTTGCATGTTGTTGTTATTCATGACTTATACTGATAGTCAGTCATGCATCACGGATGCTTCACGGATTGCTTCACGGATCAGAGCGCTGCTCGAACGCACGCTAGTAGCGCTTTCGTTCTCCATGGCAACCAGGCGTGAGCCAATGAAAAGCCAGAACGTATTCCCTTTCTGGCTTTTGATTGGCTGACGCCTGGTTGCCATGGAGAACGAAAGCGCTACTAGCGGGTGTCCGAGCAGCGCTCAGTTTGATCGGAAATGTCACAGAGGCTCCACAAATGCCGCACTCGATGTTAACAATTGTAGGGAAGGACGAATTTGTCAATTACCTTCATGATGTACACAAGGTACTTGTTTTGCATTTCTTCCAAACTTACAACTTTGAATTTGGGAATAATTTTATTTAATTCTTAAATTTAAATAAAATAATTTTAAAAATATAACGGGAGCCTAAGAAATTGTTGCTAACAAAATCAAAAGGTCATTATTTCCCTTTAAGACATTCGTCATTTGATGGAGCCATTCTACTACAGCCATACCATTATAACTATCAATGCATAGTTCTTTATACAGATGTCGCTGTTGTCGCGTTGGTAGGCACCTAGGTGTCGCTGCAGTCGTCTCATCTCTCCTTCCAGAGTGGAGCGTGTTACAGTGATTGTAAACATGCCTGTTGAACGGCAAGCAATGACGTAATAAGCTGTGAACTAGAGATGCTGGGCTCGTCAACATTCTGAGGTCCTTTACGGTGCATACTCAAGTTAGAAGTACAAATACATATTATCATATCACATGTTATCAGATAGAGTAGATGGGTATACCTATGTTGGGTACAGCTAAGAGAAGTCGGGTAGGTAGAATTTGGTATTCATTCAGCAGAGACAGCAGGATAAGATCCGAAACGAATTACAATTTTGCATTGAATGTGTTTTTTCTATCCAAAAGCTATTTGCCAAATACCTGGAGACCAAAATCACACACCATTTATTGAACCGTAAATTATGCCAAAATGAAATTTGACCAACATTAAATTCAACCAAGTAATATAAAATACATTTTAAACTACATGCCGTGAGGTACATTAGTGCTAAACCTTAAACCTTGTTTTAAGTAAACAACCCTCGTTGCCTCGCATTAAAACAACTCAATCCTTCCACAGCGATATACAATTTGTAATATCCGTTGGAAGACGTGGGAAGACTTGGACTTCATCGAGCTTGCCAAGACTTGGCCAATGCGTAATATATTTGCGCTATAATAACCTCCCCCCGCACAAAATAGGGGAATCACATCGTGCCAATAAAAACTGCACCTCTAATATTGTACCGGCCACCCTGCCGGCTGACCTGGGTCCGCTCATGACCTATGACGTCGGCGTGGCTCGTGGCGCTGGCCGATATCGAGGGTGCGCGCTGAGCAGTCAGCCCGCAGCCGTCCCGCAGCCGTCCAGGTGGTGTTCATCAACAGCGCCACGCTGTCAGACAGCGGTCCAGCCACGGCAAGGTCGGGGTAACAGACAGGTCACCACAGGCAGCGGTCCAGCCACGGCAAGGTCGGGGTAACAGACAGGCAACAGTCCAGCCACGGCAAGGTCGGGGTAACAGAGACGGACAGCGGTCCAGCCACGGCAAGGTCGGGGTAACAGAGACAGACAGCGGTCCAGCCACGGCAAGGTCGGGGTAACAGAGACAGACAGCGGTCCAGCCACGGCAAGGTCGGGGTAACAGAGACAGACAGCGGTCCAGCCACGACAAGGTCGGGGTAACAGAGGCAGACAGCGGTCCAGCCACGGCAAGGTCGGGGTAACAGAGACAGACAGCGGTCCAGCCACGGCAAGGTCGGGGTAACAGATACAGACAGCGGTCCAGCCACGGCAAGGTCGGGGTAACAGAGACAGACAGCGGTCCAGCCACGGCAAGGTCGGGGTAACAGAGACAGACAGCGGTCCAGCCACGGCAAGGTCGGGGTAACAGAGACAGACAGCGGTCCAGCCACGGCAAGGTCGGGGTAACAGAGACAGACAGCGGTCCAGCCACGGCAAGGTCGGGGTAACAGAGACAGACAGCGGTCCAGCCACGGCAAGGTCGGGGTAACATAGATAGGTCACTACAGCTATATTTTTCGCATTCAAACTCCTGTCAGAATGGCTCGTCTAAGTGACCCTCACAAACTCCTGCCAGAATGGCTCGTCTAAATGACCCTCACATGAACCACCAATCACCATCCGTTCCTGATTTTATTTCGTCATTGTTTATGGTCAGTATGCATGTTGTACCAACTGGTCACGTTTTGTATTATGTATACAATCATTCCATCATCTTTAGATCCTATATCCATTCAGAATATTCCTCTGATTTCATCATTACATGTTTCGCACCCACCATCAAGCCTCTACCGAGCCTATCAACCTTCAGCCATTCTATTTTGAGGAGCGCTTCACTCTCCGATCCCTGCGCTGTGTCCCCCCCCCCCCCCCCCCCCCGGGAGGCGCGGGGGACGGCGCTGTATCCCCCGCGCCTCACCAGTCGTTGCCAGCCCGCGATGCGGCGGAGTGCAACGTACGCCCTTGAGCTTGAACTCCGACGAGATCAGAGTCCGTCACGTTGCGTCGCTGGCACTGCTGTCGCGCATCTGTTGCGTCGGAGCCGATGCGATAATCCTGCTCACTTGGATGCCGGATGCGGTCTCGGCCTCGCTAATATATAACTATACACCGTCATGATTGACAAGTTTAGAACTGTAGTTATTGTAGATGTAGTCATAGTAGTTATATATTTGCATATAATTATATATTATGCGTAGTTATATAATTATATATTATGCGTAGTTATATAATTATATATTATGCGTAGTTATATAATTACTTAGTTATATAAGCATACAATACAAATTTATTTAAATAAATATTGTTATGGTTAGACAGACAGTCCTTGCTTGGAATGTGGCAACATGGTTTGTTTTGGTTTGCATGGTTTGCATATTGCCGAGTGGGCCTGCAAGGTTCGTATTTGTTATATTATATTTGTATTTATAGACCGCTCGTCATTGCGTAGCAGTGGATTGAAGGAGGAGGGTTTCAGTGGGTCGGTGCAAAGTGAAACACCGACCGGACGACTGCTTATCAGCCTACAATGTTTTCATTCGCGGGTCGAAGCTGCTGGACAGGCTCAAGCCATGAAGGCAGTCGCCCCTCTCCTCCCTGCTCGCAGCTTTTTGGCAGCACATACCTGTTGGCCGGAGGCCACCAGACCCAGGTCAACGTGAACGAGACACGAGATCGAGGTCATGCAGTGTTGGAATTAGCAGGTGCCTGCTCACTAGAGATGCAAAAATGTCTCCAAAAACAGTAACCGGCACCGCCACCGCCACCGCTCATAAATGAGTTGGCACCGGCATCAAGCCCGACCACATGTGGCAGCACCTGTCAGGCCCGGCAGCCAGCAATTTTCATATCTTCATTATACATTAAACAATATTTTAACCCCCGAGCTTGTGCTGAGCCCGGCATGGGACCGGGAAGCCTGAGTTCAGACACAGCTTCAGGCTCGCCGGGCCTGAATTTGGGCCCGGCGCCGGCTCCGTGGTCCTGCAATTTGCATCCCTACTGCTCACATCATGCTACTATAGGCGGTTTTTAGTGGAGATTTGAAACTGAAATCGGTCGATACGCCGTCGCTCTCGAATTGAATCACATCGTGGCACGACAGTATGCGCGGTATTGGCCCAGGGTGGGTTTCCTATCTCTGTGGGGGTGCCAGGGCACCCACAAAACTGAAATCAGGGCATCCACAATTATGAGCATGTTTAAAAATGGATAAAAGTAAAATAAATCAGATACATTTTTAAGGTCAAGATTTCGCTGATCGCCAAATGTCACAACTTAAATGATTGAATTTAATAATTTTCATATTCTTAATTATATTCTTAACTTGGGTTAGGAGGGTTTGTATGCCAAGCATTTGTGTGAAATCTTCTCAGCTGTTATGATTGTACTTTTCCTTTCAGTAAGTCACAGAATAAATCATGGCACTATACTACACTGTATCATGGCACTATAGCTGTCAATAAACCAAACATTTGTTCCATTAATTTTCATATTGATTATTCCATGCTGAAAGTTGTTCGATGCATATGTATTTACTTCAGCTTCGATAACTCTCTTCAAACCTATTTTCCTGCTTCTTTGAAAACTTTCATTTAAAACAAAGTAAATGTCAATAAAGTAGCAGTATTACAATGTTGTAAGCCGAAAGCGTGTCAGGATAAATGGAAGTTTCAACTGTAGTTGTTCTATAAAGTGGGTTTTGTATAATGGATAAATGCACACCTTTGTAGTTACGAGTGCTGAACGAAATTGATAACATACTAATAAACTACGTTTATATTTTGGGATAAACCCTCGTCCAGTAGCCTTTTTCATAAAGGTCGATTAGTAACTTTTGTATGTGTAAGATTGTAGGTTTGTAGTTGTAGTTGTAAAAATATGTTTCATAAAGCAAAAACTACAATTTACAATCACAAACAACAAATCTACAAACCTACACATACTAATTGTACAAATGCCGGCCCAAAATGCCTGATGTTTCATAAATAGCAGCTGAGTCCTTAAACAACGGACCAATTGTAGAATTTATCAGGCAAACTACACATGTAATCTACCATGCCCCTTCGGTGTGTAGAACACTGAATCCTTGGAGCGGAGAACACCTTTACGGTATTACGGAGAACATCTTTTATGAGAACATTTCTTTGGCCTCACCATTTGAATAGAAAACTCCTCCCGTGTCGTCTAGCTCTACGAATTTTGCATCCACATAATCAAATATATCATTATTTCCCAATTATCTGGAGTCCCCTGGATGCAGGTACCCACATCAATACAATACATTTCTGCTTGAGCCGAAAAGAAATGTTCTTGTCATTTGCTTTGCAGTAACGCCCATTTTTATATAACTTATGTTATTTCAGTATTAAATATTTTGTCTTCAAAATAATCACAATGTTATAATATTAGAACAGGTGAATTCGGGATATTTGATATATTTCTTTATGTGTCTTTGACGCACCTCAAGAACCTTGTTTATTTACTTTGTCAGCTGACGCAAACAAAAGCTACAATCGCCGCCGAATTTACAACCCCCGCTGATGCAGTGTGTGTAGTGTTTATGAAACGTGCTGGACGTGCCTCTGAGGCTTTATCGGCAGGGGCGGGTAGTTGATCTGGATGGAGCAGCCTCTGAGGCTTTATCGGCAGGGGCGGGTAGTTGATCTGGATGGAGCAGCCTCTGAGGCTTTATCGGCAGGGCGGGTAGTTGATCTGGATGGAGCAGCCTCTGAGGCTTTATCGGCAGGGGCGGGTAGTTGATCTGGATGGAGCAGCCTCTGAGGCTTTATCGGCAGGGGCGGGTAGTTGATCTGGATGGAGCAGCCTCTGAGGCTTTATCGGCAGGGGCGGGTAGTTGATCTGGATGGAGCAGCCTCTGAGGCTTTATCGGCAGGGGCGGGTAGTTGATCTGGATGGAGCAGCCTCTGCGGCTTTATCGGCAGGGGCGGGTAGTTGATCTGGATGGAGCAGCCTCTGATGCTTTATCGGCAGGGGCGGGTAGTTGATCTGGATGGAGCAGCCTCTGAGGCTTTATCGGCAGGGGCGGGTAGTTGATCTGGATGGACCTGCGTCTGAGGGTTTATCGGCAGGGGCGGGTAGTTGATCTGGATGGAGCAGCCTCTGAGGCTTTATCGGCAGGGGCGGGTAGTTGATCTGGATGGAGCAGCCTCTGAGGCTTTATCGGCAGGGGCGGGTAGTTGATCTGGATGGAGCAGCCTCTGAGGCTTTATCGGCAGGGGCGGGTAGTTGATCTGGATGGACCTGCCTCTGAGGGTTTATCGGCAGGGCGGGTAGTTGATCTGGATGGAGCAGCCTCTGAGGCTTTATCGGCAGGGGCGGGTAGTTGATCTGGATGGAGCAGCCTCTGAGGCTTTATCGGCTGGGCCGGGTAGTTGATCTGGATGGAGCTGCCTCTGAGGCTTTATCGGCAGGGGCGGGTAGTTGATCTGGATAGCGCAACCGAGGGGACCTGCGTCTGAGGGTTTATCGGCAGGGCGGGTAGTTGATCTGGATGGAGCAGCCTCTGAGGCTTTATCGGCAGGGGCGGGTAGTTGATCTGGATGGACCTGCCTCTGAGGGTTTATCGGCAGGGCGGGTAGTTGATCTGGATGGAGCAGCCTCTGAGGCTTTATCGGCAGGGGCGGGTAGTTGATCTGGATAGCGCAGCCGAGGGGACCTGCGTCTGAGGGTTTATCGGCAGGGCGGGTAGTTGATCTGGATGGAGCAGCCTCTGAGGCTTTATCGGCAGGGGCGGGTAGTTGATCTGGATGGAGCTGCGTCTGAGGCTTTATCGGCAGGGGCGGGTAGTTGATCTGGATGGAGCTGCCTCTGAGGCTTTATCGGCTGGGCCGGGTAATTGATCTGGATGGAGCTGCGTCTGAGGCTTTATCGGCAGGGCGGGTAGTTGATCTGGATGGAGCTGCCTCTGAGGCTTTATCGGCAGGGCCAGGTAGTTGATCTGGATGGAGCAGCCTCTGAGGCTTTATCGGCAGGGGCGGGTAGTTGATCTGGATGAAGCTGCCTCTGAGGCTTTATCGGCAGGGCCAGGTAGTTGATCTAGATGGAGCAGCCGAGGGGACCTGCCTCTGAGGCTTTATCGGCAGGGGCGGGTAGTTGATCTGGATGGAGCTGCCTCTGAGGCTTTATCGGCAGGGGTGTGTAGTTGATCTGGATGGAGCAGCCGAGGGGACCTGCCTCTGAGGCTTTATCGGCAGGGCGGGTAGTTGATCTGGATAGAGCATCCGATGAGGTGCGGCTGTGAAAATTGGTTAGCAGTTGATTTGGAGGGAACATTGTGCTCTCCTTTGTAGGATTGCACTGGAATGAAGTTTCTCTAACCCGGGGTGAAGTTGCATTGTAAGCGTGAAGAATGAGGTACATTGATGGGTACAGGTTAGGCTTGGGTAGGGTGCTGCTGTGAAGAACGATGCAGATGGTACGCTTGTAACGAGGACCTTTGGGATGTAAAGGCTCAGTAGCGTGTGGTCAAAACCAGGCGTCGATGAAGTGTTCATTCACAAGCCCAGGACGCTGTGGAGCGCGGTGGGTGTGCGACTGTGTGCAGTTCGAGAGGGTGAGCTGTGAGGGTTTATGTAACTGGCAGGGTTGGGACGCTGTGGAGCGCGGTGGGTGTGCGACTGTGTGTAGTTCGAGAGGATGAGCTGTGGGGGTTTATGTAACTGGGAGGGTTGGGATGCGTTGCAACTGGAGCGCGGTGGGTGTGCGACTGTGTGCAGTTCGAGAGGGTGAGCTGTGAGGGTTTATGTAACTGGCAGGGTTGGGACGCTGTGGAGCGCGGTGGGTGTGCGACTGTGTGTAGTTCGAGAGGATGAGCTGTGGGGGTTTATGTAACTGGGAGGGTTGGGACGCTGTGGAGCGCGGTGGGTGTGCGACTGTGTGTAGCTCGAGAGGGTGAGCTGTGGGGGTTTATGTAACTGGGAGGGTTGGGACGCTGTAGAGCGCGGTGGGTGTGCCACTGTATGTAGCTCGAGAGGGTGAGCTGGGCTGTGGGGGTTTATGTAACTGGGAGGGTTGGGACGCTGTCGAGCGCGGTGGGTGTGCGACCGTGTGTAGCTCGAGAGGGTGAGCTGTGAGGGTTTATGTAACTGGGAGGGTTGGGACGCTGTGGAGCGCGGTGGGTGTGCGACTGTGTGTAGTTCGAGAGGATGAGCTGTGGGGGTTTATGTAACTGGGAGGGTTGGAACGCTGTGGAGCGCGGTGGGTGTGCGACTGTGTGTAGCTCGAGAGGGTGAGCTGTGGGGGTTTATGTAACTGGGAGGGTTGGGACGCTGTAGAGCGCGGTGGGTGTGCGACTGTATGTAGCTCGAGAGGGTGAGCTGGGCTGTGGGGGTTTATGTAACTGGGAGGGTTGGGACGCTGTGGAGCGCGGTGGGTGTGCGACTGTGTGTAGCTCGAGAGGGTGAGCTGTGAGGGTTTATGAAACTGGGAGGGTTGGGACGCTGTGGAGCGTGGTGGGTGTGCGACTGTATGTAGCTCGAGAGGGTGAGCTGTGGGGGTTTATGTAACTGGGAGGGTTGGGACGCGTTGCAACTGGAGCGCGCGGGGCACGGCGAGGAGGGTGGGGCGGGGCGGGAAAGGGGCGGGGCGGGGACTGGCTGAGCGCAGATAACGAACTGATTTGGACCAGATTAAAGGAAATAGTTAACCTTGGAAATTGTTTACCAAACACGATTTGATTATATTTTTTAATACAATTTATTTTTATATTGTCAAAAATGGCCTTATATCGCGCCGATTCAGGACAGAAGGCCGTAATTTGTTATTGTTTAACAAAACTATATGCATACTCTCTGAGTCAGAGTCCTGACGTCACGCGAATGTAAAAAATGGTTCAGCCAATCAGATTCGAAAGTAGTCGCGTAAAGATAGACTCGCATTGGAGATGTGCCAACCGGCGGCCGGCGTTCGCTCGCTAGCACCAGCTGTAAGCTGATTGGCTGATGGTATAGCCTCTGCCCGGGCTAGAACCAGTACAACATTCTTTCGCCAGCACCGCATTCCTTCGCCAAAAACTCAAATATATTCGGCTGGAGAGTCTTTTCAGTCAAGAAAACTTGCAGATAGGGGTTTCCCAACACGGGCTACAAAACTGCTATCTCAGCTTAAAACTAATGTTGAAGGTGAACTATTTCCTTTAACGCGATTCTAGAGTCACGTAAGGTGAAAACAATTAACGTAAGGTGAAAACAATCACGTAAGGTGAAAACAAACATTAATGGAGGATGCTGGATAACCCGGGAGAGCAAGCAAAAATTTATGAATTGTGACAAGATGGATTACATATTTTTTATTTTTCGCTAGTGGTGAAGCCAGCTTATTTCGGATATGATAGGGTGCATTTACTATATAGCTGTGTGAAGAAAGACTGGAACTACCCGGCTTTACGCCGTCGGCTCGGGGCCGCCTGTAAGCTCACCGTGGCTGAGTCAGCTCCTCCACCAGCCATCCAGCTGGCTGTAGACCGAGCCTCTGCAGGAGGGCGAGGACAGGCCGCACGGGCACCCATCGCTCCGGCTCCGGCTTCGGCTCGGGCTCCTGTAGCTCCAGCTCCAGCTCCAGCTCCGTGTCTTGCTCTGGTTCGCGCTCCGACATGGGCTGAGCCGCCACCGCCAGCCGCGTCAGGCGCCGGGGCGAGACGGTGAACGCGCGGCGCAGCATCGCTGGCCTGACCCCGGGTCGGGTCACAGGTCACCACTCACAGGTCAAATGTCAAAGGTCACAGGTCACAGCTCCCGGCAGGTCTCTACCAGGTCACTGTAGGTCCCGAGCTCACTACACACCTCACAGATCACCGGTCACAGTTCACAGTTCACAGGTCACGGCCACAGGTCACAGGTCGCTGTAGCTCTGCCGGTTGACCGCAGGTCCCCGAGTTCAGCACGCACCTCTCAGGCCACGACCTAGCTCACGCTGGGCCAGCGGAGGTCAGGCACGCCGGATCACGACGTCTCCTGATTAGCCGCGCGCGACAACCGTTCACAGTCCGGCGACCGCGAACTCTGGCAACCGGCCGGGGAGCAGCAGGGCACGGCAGCTGTCGGCGACCCCCGGCTGCGCGCGCATCCCACTCGCTGACACATGCTCCAGCCATATGACGTCATGTCTGGCGCTACAGATGTCACACTGTCAGGCTCAGAGCGAGCGCCTAAATCTAGGGCAATGCCATTCCAGCCAAGGAGCGGTGCAGATTTAGCAGGCATGGGGCACCGCTGGGGTGGGGTGGATTTAGGACGGATTCATTAGGCACAACATTTGTCTATGTTAGTTTATACTAAAACAATTTTGTTTTAGTCATATATCTAATGTTGCATTTGTATATAAAGTCGAACAGTCTGCAGCCCTGACCCACGACGTGATAAAAAAGTGTTTAAATTTATCAAACCGTGGCGGTGCATGGGGACCAGGGGCGCAGCCAGACCTTCAGAAGGGGGGCAAGCCCCTGGCAGAGGCCCCCACCCCCCCCCCCCCCCAAAAAAAATACCCTGGATATGAAAAACTTACGGATTTCGGCCACTTTATTTTGTGAGACCCCTTTTTAACAATTTGTCTTCGTCTTCGTCTTTTGATGAGCTGGATTGGACCAGGACCCTCAGTAGGCATTGTACTGAGCGCATTACTAATTTGTATGGTTACGTACAGGAGATAAAACCTATCTTAGCTGACAACAGGTGGGAGTCGGCTTTTGAGTGTGGGGGCGGCTGAAATGAGGAAAAAATGTATCCCCATTTTGATACGTGTATTTAAGCCTTTGCAGCATTTGTTTATGTGTATTTTCATGTTATAGTAGGAACGGCGCGAAATTTTTACGGTTTTGCCTGATAAAACCCAGAAATATAGGCG
>JAXIVJ010013968.1:5000-30000 GCA_036785665.1 Chirona hameri | reverse complement strand
AACAGGTTTATAAGCCCATGATCTTAGCCCCTCAGCCACAGGAACAGCTTTGTTTTGTATATCTTTCAAACTGCAGACACCCCCTATTTACAAACTTACATGTACTACACAGAGATAAAACATCTAAGTAAGAAAAGAGAAGTCGGATAACCATATCACGGGACCAGACACTTACCGCCGGACATGTTTTATTCATGTGGATCTGGTGGCATTTTAGCTCTGCAGGCTGAGGCCGGTTCGGAGTCTGCACAATGTGTCCCGATACCTGGACAAAAACTGTTCACTGCAGACCTGATGGTGAAGCCATGAGTCAGCGTCATCTTCACAGCTTTATCGATACCAGTCAATAGAGAATGATCACGGAATAAATATAAATATAGGGGAGTTGTGAATCTTTACTTGCTCCTTCCATGAATGGTGAGGATTCAACAAAGAATGAGATAGATCCTTGAGTTATCTCACCACACAATATTTGCTCCAGAATACGATCATGGTGGTGGCAGCTTAATGAGCCAAGTAAGCTTCAATTTCCATTGAGTTCCATCTCAAATTATCATGCAATGAAATAATTGTGACTTAAAACTGACTTTAAAATTGAATCTAAAATTTACTTTAAATTTCATAATCAATAAGAAAACATACCCTGTGGATTCGAATGAATACAATGGAAATAATTTTATATCACATATTGTATCTAAAATTATGAACAGGTCTGGCGTATAAGGGAGGCAACATTATGAAGCAACCAACAGCTGTATTTAGCTATGTCTCATCAGATTGGTGTTCTAGGATCAATACAGTGTTCCCCATTACCTTTGGTATCTGGGCTGGCAGCTAAGACGAGCTGCAGTGTCTCAGAACTGAGGCCATCATTGAGTGAAGCAAACACCCTGCTCTTCTGTGACCTCACAGAACGCAGCCATCCCTGGCAACAGATAGAGAGCATCACTTGTCAACCTTCTGTGATATCGGTCATTAACATGATTGACATGTCAGACAATGCAGCATATCAATTTACACTACTGCATTCCAGTCATTAATATCTCAAGACTCGATATGAACATTTTACTTAGCTAATTTGGGCCAAAAATGGAAAGGCTTACCTGAACATGAGATGTGTTTCATAGCTGAAATATTACTGAACTATTAAATAAAATAATTAAATAATAATAAAATAAAAATGAAAAACACAACACTATTGTGGTGCTCAAATACTTGCAATTTGTTCTAAATTGGTCAACCATATTAATAGAACAAATTAACTGATAAATAATCCTATACTTTTGTACTCATGATTGAAGAAATACTCAGCTACCAGCAAAGGAACATTCTGCCAGCTATGGTGGAGGTTATGCCTACCAACTTAAAGTTACATTAGGATACTTGGTTGTATTCCGCTTTTGCACACCTTTTTATAGGAAAATTGAATATTGTATACTAATTCTACACGTCTGATTTCATCAGAACTGCACTCAAAACATGGACATTTTCAGTACAATAATGATTTTTATCACCTGTCAATCACCTCAGCTGACCGGAAGGACTCTGCCATTACACCTGAAATGTAAACAACATGGGCTGTTTTTTGTGTGAAATGCGCCAGATATGTATCCAGTAAGGTCACCTTGTGGTAGCGGCCGCCCTTCGGTCTCAAATACAAGTCCTGCGCTCCGCCAGAAACGGAGGTTTAGTGAGAGCGTGATAGGGTTTAGTGGTCGACCAGATACACATGACGTCATATGATAGCCAGTATCTGACACATTTCTGCACCCACGTTGTTTACATTGCAATGGTGGAGTCGTTGCGGGCGGTTGGCTGAGGCTATTGGCGAGTGATACAAATAATGATTGTTATGTAAGTACTGATAATGTCCCTGTTTTTAGTGCAGTTCTGATGAAATCAGACATGTAGAATCAGTATACAATATTCACTTTACATATATAAAGGTGTGCAAAAGCGGAATATCAACAGGTATTTAGTATGTATACTACCCAGTACCTACCTATATACACAATGTTAACTTATAACTGGACTGCATTATATACAATACATTGTTTGTTCTGTTAAATAAATATAAGATGACCCAGACAAGGTTTTAAAATGTACCATCTTACTTACCTGGACGGTAACCTTTGTCTCATCAGGAGAATGAAGAGCACATGATATTGATTTCCGCACATAAGTGCTGCAGGTTCTTGTCAACCCCACCATATCTGTAAAAAGTAAGTAACTCATGGTAAATAGTAAATACAAATAAGTCTCAAAACATTAAAAATGAATGCAAAGCACAGGATCAATCAGTGCAGGGTGAAACAACTTATCCTCCCAGGACCAAGCCACTGAATCAACTTCCATCTCTCTGTTCAGAGTAGGGGGAATAGTAAGGGGCCAAGCCTGTTCACAACTTACAGAAGTCTCACCAGGGAATTGAACCTTGGCCACTGGGCACAGAAATTAAGGGTAAAATGCACATGATTTCAATTTTAAATAGCTAGCTGCTTTCAAATGTCAATAATTATGTTGACTGCCCTTATGTCCTTTTATTAAGTAGAAAAACTCAGAAGGAAGTGGTGCCGATGAACAGTATCGCCGGAATTAATAACCTTACCCCTTTGCCAGATGCAGCTGACGAAGAAACAACGCAATATCAGCGTTATACTTTGACTTTAAATTTGGCTTCCATTCATCTTGCATGTGTAAACAAACTTTTCATGGGAATTTGTCACAGTTGCGCCAACAGCGCAGCACTATATGGTAGCTTTATCAATATGGTATCAGTTTATATCTGTATATATTTTTAAAAAGCGCTATGATACGGGCGCAATAAATACTCAAATTGCATTTTAAAGTGTTCTTAATGTAAAGCAATTTGATTTGTCTGATATAATTGCTTTTCTTTACAATCAGACGATGAAGAATCAAAACCGAAGAACAAAAAAGGGGCTTGTGCTGAGGCGGAAACGACGCATTCTGAAGACAGTGTTCAATGTCAATAACGGAAGGTTGTATCGTTGACGTAGAATGTAAATACTAAGAAGCTGTATAAAGCAAATCTTATTATGTTTGTCTTTATTAATATTAAATATATTTTACAAATAATTTGTAGTTAATATTTATGTTTTAACATTTTTTTTATAAATACGTCAACATACTTTATATTTTACGTCATCAAAAATTGAACAGACTGATGCTTTTTACTTTGCTCCACATACCTGTGTAAACTCGGTGTACGTAGCTTCCTCCCCTCTTCCTCTCCTCCCTTTCGTTCTCCGAGGCGGCCCGGCGAGCATCTCCACCGGCGTTCTTCAGCTTGATCTAAGTAACAAAACAATCTAAGCAGTAATCATGTCGAACACTGAGCGCACCTTCATCATGATCAAGCCCGATGGCGTCCAGCGTGGACTCGTTGGTGAAATTATCAAGCGTTTTGAACAGAAGGGCTTCAAGCTGGTCGCCATGAAGTTCACTCAGGTTAGTGGGTGTGATTCGATTGTGCCGGTTGTGGTTCACAGATCGTGCAGTTCACGTATGTGCCTACTTGGGCTGTACTGGAAGACGTCCCATCATTAGTTATTAATTAATCCCTATAATATACCTACCAATCGATAGAAAATATCACATTTAGTAACTACGGCTGTCTTCCCAAATATATTTTGCACTATAACTAATTCTAACTTCAAATAATTAATATCTTGCCACTGCTGTCGCCTTGCCTGTCGCCAAACTTTGTTTACACATCAGCTGACTGACCGTTCCTGGTTAGTTTACTAAGATGTTGATAAGATAAAACCCTCATACTCTGTTCATATGGGGTGTAGACAAAGACCATAAACACTGTTTGAAAGCTTGCAAGACATTTTGAAACTATTTTGGTCTTATTTTGACTAGTCAATATTGAGGTCACCAGAGGTCATCAAAGGTCAGTTTTCCAGTTTTAGGACTTAGCTCCAGACACCCCCAAATCTTAGGAACTAGCTAAGCTCAGCTAAGCTAAGAACAAACTGAACAAATAATCAAAATCTCTTGAAATATTCAATGGTCCTCCAATTTTAGCTCAGGTCAATAGTTTAGGCTCCAGAGGTCGTCAAAGGTCAAAAATGCTATTTTTGGAAACTGTTTTTCACAAATAACTTTTTCCTAATAAAGATAAGGTAATGATTTTGATGCAATCTTGTTTGTATAATCATGGTGCTTAGAATCATATTCATGTTGACCAGTTCATGTTTAGGTAAACTTCGAAATTTGACCTCTGGTCAAGGTCAAGTGGTGACCCAAGTAGGTCATGTTGCATATTGGGAGTGAGACGAGCACATTGGTGCCAGTCTCACTTATTTATCTGCATTCTGTTAGTGTTATTGGAGAAAAAGTGTTTGTGACCTTGGATGGTCTCAGCTGACCCTGTAGGGTCACTGGACAAAAATGCACCTGGATCATCAATAATGGCCTATGATAACATGATCCAGAAGGAATTGGACTGATCATGTGTATTGTCAGAAAAGGAAGCATTTTAATATTTCCTATCAACTTATAATGGGGAGGTCATGAAAGTGACCCGACCTTAGGTCACAGATATAAAACAAATCTGAGATAAACAAATTGTAGGTACCTATCACCTTATGAAATCCTGCAGTGGAAACTGATTGTCCAAAAAATGTGTCTGTGGTACAACCACAAACTTTTTGGAGGTGGGGTCATGTGACCTGGCCTGGTGGCTTGACCTGAGATGACTCAAGGTCAAGAATTGCACATAATGTGGGCAATTGATGCCTGAACAGGTATGCACAGCCGTTTTCTGCTATCCCTGAAGAAAAAACTTAGGGGGCGTCTAACCCCCATCCCCCTGCACATCGTGGGTTAACTAAACCGTGTATAACCGGCTCATCCTAACTAAGTCTGGTGGCCACTTTGAAATTGAGTATGGGGAAAACCACACATATGCAAGTTGCTTAATGTAATTGGGTGGGGCTCGATATAGATTGCATTTCTGAAAAGTACAGTCCAAATAGTAACTGGCTGCGGAGCAGGTCAGTCCAGCTAATGCTGGCCAGCCCTGTCCTGTGGCTGGTAATGTCGATGCATATATGTGGGGGAATATAATAAATACAAACTTAGGTAAGATTAGGGACCATATCCACCAGAATCACCATTCACCATACCTTCATATCCATTGAAAGCCTCTATTGTCAGAGGCCATATTGAGGCTAAGGCTTGTCTGCAAAACCTTTTTTTACTGATTAGGACCCATGACAGATTTCCATGTATTTGGAGGCAGGATTCCCTGCTCATGAGATTCTTTTTAGAGCACATTCCTGACAATATTGGAGTTATCCAAAGTCGTGCAATAATCAGTGTGATCCATAGCATGAGATGCTACACCAATAATGGTAGTGTCACACATTGTCATGGTGATATTTCATTACATGAGGATTATGAGGGTTTGCCAGCAACATTATATATGCAACTGCAGAACAATTGTCCTTTGTAGGAGCATTACATATCTGAGCAAAACAAAACATGTGGACTTGGATACCACAGGCTGTACAGCTAAGACTTGACAAGCTGTAACACTAGACTGGACTGCATTCACAAGGTTTGCTGGTAATTATTCCATTACACATTCGTTCTGACAGTTTGACCATGTAGTGGGATTTCCCAGTTGAAACAGTGGAACTTGTGCTTCAGACTGACTGCCACAGTGCCTGATGTTTGTGACTGCTACGTCGTTATTTCTACAGGCGTCGGTGGACCACCTGAAGGTGCACTACGAGGACCTGGCCACCAAGCCGTTCTTCAACGGCCTGGTCTCTTACATGGCCAGCGGCCCGGTAGTGCCCATGGTCTGGGAAGGCCTGGACGCTGTCAAGACCGGCCGCGTCATGCTCGGAGAGACCAAGCCGCAGGACTCGGCACCCGGCACCATCCGCGGCGACTTCGCCGTCCATATCGGACGGTAAGCGACAGTTTAGAGTAGCGAATTATGTACGGTGGGACATGAGGGAAGCCAGAAGCCACGAACTGGCCACTGGGCTGCAGAGGTGGCCATTTGAACGTACGGAATTGGCTGCAAAGTTGGTCGTGGTGGGACTGCTTTGGTCAGTTGGCTGGTAACATACTTGATGGCTAGGTGAGTGGAATCGTGGATGGCGACGTGCCGCCGGTATTTCAATCACTGAATCATGCAATCATCGAGTTGGCGCTCCCTTGACAGGATGTGGCTGCTATCGACTCTTCCTGGTTGAGTCGAGGGGCGGCATCCAGAGCTAGCATTCAACTGCAGGATGGTTCGTTCTCGCCAGAAGCTTTCGCCTTACTTGTTTTGCTTCGCGGAGTAAAGCCCTCCGATAGTTGATATCTGCTAAGTGCTACTATAAATCATGACACGGGCCACTCACCAACTAAGCCGTTTTTTCCGCTCCACCATTTTCGTCCTCGGCCGGGATCATCGTTGGAGATTTGGCCCCGTGGCTGTATTCTCTCTCTGTTTTATACGGCGTCCCTTGGACATTCCAGTTTTTGTTGTCCGCCTTCCATGTACTGATCAGGATCGGTGGTTTTTGTTCGTGCTGTGTGTGTCAGCTGAGGTGCAAATTTCCACAGTGTGCTGCTGCTCACTGTTACCAACCGGTTACAGACACACAAAGTTTGCACCTCCGATAACCCCGTTGACGCTGACGCATGGATTCCTTCCCGCAGCAGCAGTATGCATGGTACAGGGACCCGCAGTTGCTATGGTACACACTAAAGTCCGGCTTATTGTCTCCTCTAGCGCATGTTTGACGGCGAATTGAGAAACGACCATATATGCATTCAAACCGTATTACTGAGAGCTTGAAATGGATATATTGACGCATTGGCTCACCTTATCCATTGGCTGCTTTTAAGCAAAATCCTTTTTTAGCGCTTTGCGGTGGTAAAAACGGATTTTTTCTTAAAAGCAACCAATGGATAAGGTGAGCCAATGCGTCAATATATCCATTTGAAGCACTCAGTAATACGGTTTGAATGCATATATGGTCGTTTCTTAATTCGCCGTCAAACATGCGCTAGAGGAGAAAATAGCCGGACGTTAGTGTGTACCATAGCAACTGCGTGTCGCATAGGAGGGCCAATCCCGAATCATCACGCCATACATATCTAAAGCCCCGGCCGGGACAAGGGACATGTACCGGTTGCGGTCAGCCTTGGAATTTCGGCCATTTTCTGGGCTTTTTGGGTCCAGATAAATGGTTTCTCTTCATTTTGTTTGCTGGAAATTTGCTCTATTTTCACCTGATCTTACTGACATTGTATTTAAAATAAAATTATGTCGTCCTCACAATGATTCAATATCTATTACAAATGAGGAATTTTTACTTTCCGAGTAAAATAGTTTTCTTCTTTAAAACAAAAATGAAATCCTAATTTTCCCGACACGAAAAACTTACTCTCCACCTATGAATTTGTACTCTCCTGGACCAGGTCATGAAACGAAAAATCCAACTCTGGTCAACGACTCTGCCGGTCGCTAGCCGCCATTCGTCAATCCGTGTCCCTTTGTGTCCCTTTGTGTCCCTTTGTGTCCCTTTGTGTCCCTTTGTGTCCCTTTGTGTCCCTTTGTGTCCCTTTGTGTCCCTTTGTGTCTCTTTGTGTCTCTTTGCCCCAATACCGCCATACTCCGCTCCCGCCGCCATTCGTGTCCGCTGGCCCGTGTGCCGGCCCGGGGACAGGCCGGAGGACGGCGGAGATGGTCCTCCTCTATTGATCCCAGCCGACCATTGGTAACCGATCGGCTGGCTCCCTGCCAGACCCATCACTGCCCTCACGTGACCCTCCCTGGGTCTGGGGTACTGGGTGGGCGAGGGCACGCGATCGTTTAATGACGCTCTCAGATTGGCGTTAGTTGAGTGCTGGTGCGTTCGTAAATCAGACGAAATTGTCTTGCCGAAGCTGGTTATGATGCTTTTAACTGCACAATCCATTGCTGGATATTGTTGCTAATTCGGCATTACTAAATGCTTAAACGAGCTTGTGTAAATGTTTTGTTTTGTATCAACGCCATACAACCTCTTCAGAAGCGGTGCTTTTCAAGTACAAATTCTCAGCATTTCATTTATTTGTTTCATCCTAGCCTCGCCATTTATTTCAACGATTTATATAATCCCAGGAAACAAGAGGCTCCAGGCTGTTTTTAGCTAGACTTGTGATGCACTTCCGATTACACCGAACCCCTCCCTCTGGCCTCTCTCCACACAACAAAACACAGGTTTCCGCCTGCCTAGCAACACAACATGTATTCCGTGATAGCCTTGTTCGTTGTGAGGGTTATATAAGATCCCTTTCGCCTGATGGAAGCCGCACGTCTGAGGCGCGACATTGAAGTAACTGTTGCCAGCCGAGCGGACGTTCTGGGCTTCGGTCACGAGACTAATCCGAATTGCGGTCCGGTGATCCGTTAGCTCTGACAAGCTATTGGATGAAACATGTGATAGGCGGTAATGCGCCCGCTCATGAACTATTCAACGGGGTGTTTATCTGGCTAGAGCAAATGCATCAGATGGTGCTTTGTCAGTTGTTTTTGTCGCTAATACGATAGATATGGTACACACTGTTTGGTGGTGCTCATATGCATTCGGTATCCTTTGTCCCGCTCTCATTGTGAGCGTTTTGTCTTCTCTTTTTGTGGGGTTACCGTTCTCACTGGAAAAGGCGAAGACAAGATTAAGTAAAAAAACGTTAGGTGGGGCTATTGGATCACGCTCTAATGGAAGTAAAGCTTGTTTGGCGAATAGATGGCGCTGTACTGCTCGTCTTGTGGTCGGTCAGGAGGCTGAGTGGCGCCGCACGTAGCCAGTCCAGCCGGCTGGCCAGCGGACCACACTGTATTCCGGGTCTGGCACCGGCCTCCGCCGCGTGCCTCCGCCGCGTGCCTTGGCACACACCTGCGTCGCTGATTCGGTGACCGGCGGCGGCGGGACAACTTTACTGCGGCGAGTTGTCGCCACCGAGCCGAGTTGCTAGCCCAGCCATCTGATGGCTCGTTGGGGAGCTGGATACAGACCACTCTGCGGTCCCGGCGGCCCGCTTCTCACCGGCGCGAGACGCCTCTGGCCGCGGGCAGACGGGCTGTGGTCGGCACTGCCGGCAACCGCGGCCGTCCCGCGTCGCTCGCCCGGTGATTTGTCCTCTCCGCTGGTGAGCTTAATGGGCCCGAGATTCCGGGAAGCCGCTGTGGACTTAGTGTTTCGGGGAAGATGTTCTATCGAGCGCTGCTTGTCTGCGGGCACGGAGCGTTATGTAATGCTTGGGCGCACCTCAGCTGCTACCTCAGCTGCTACCTCAGCTGCTACCTCAGCTGCTACATCAGCTGCTACATCAGCTGCTACATCAGCTGCTACATCAGCTGCTACCT
The DNA here is from genome assembly GCA_036785665.1 of Chirona hameri. Lineage (NCBI taxonomy): Eukaryota > Metazoa > Arthropoda > Thecostraca > Balanomorpha > Balanidae > Chirona > Chirona hameri. Next base: position 20,612 of record JAXIVJ010013968.1, on the reverse strand, counting down.
CAGCTGCTACCTCAGCTGCTACCTCAGCTGCTACATCAGCTGCTACATCAGCTGCTACCTCAGCTGCTACATCAGCTGCTACATCAGCTGCTACATCAGCTGCTACATCAGCTGCTACATCAGCTGCTACATCAGCTGCTACATCAGCTGCTACATCAGCTGCTACATCAGCTGCTACATCAGCTGCTACATCAGCTGCTACATCAGCTGCTACATCAGCTGCTACATCAGCTGCTACATCAGCTGCTACATCAGCCGGGTGGGCCGAATGCGACATACCTTAATTTTGGACATATGAATTGATGAATGCAATAGTGTTTTAATCGCAGGCTTCAGTTACGCTGGCATTCACTGTGGTAAATATTGACATGCACCGTTCCGTGCGTTCATCAAGTAGCTCGTCACTCAGCGTACCGCAGCCCTTGTGTGGCTGCACCGTGTGAAGGTGTACCGCAGCCCTAGTGTGGCTGCGTCGTTTGAGGAAGGACTGTGTGTCTGACCGTTTATCGTCTGTCCCGCCAGTAACATCACCCACGGCTCCGACTCCGTCAAGTCTGCCGAGAAGGAGATCGCCCTGTGGTTCAAGCCCGAGGAGCTGACTAGCTGGAAGTCGGCCCTGCACAGCTGGGTCTACGAGAGCTAGACCGACCGACCGTCTGGAACGCCATCTATTGGCGGTGCCCCCATTGGCGCCGCCTCGCGGACAAACCTGAAACTCCGAACGATGAATTAGTCTGCAGGTGGCGCGGGAATCTCGTATTATTTTATTTATGATTTATGTTGGTTCTTTTTGGACATCTTTTCTGAGACAGCATTACCCTGCACGCTTCTATGGACCAATACATGGCTTCGGAAATGAGATGTCTGTTTTATACGTCGTGGGTTATCAATGTTCCTGTAGTTCTGCGACATACCTTCGTACACTATTACGAGCAACACCGGCATTTGGGCTCCATGTAGCCTTAGTTATGGCGCCCTAAAAGCTCTAATCATCAACACACTGGCATTTCGCATTCATAATACGGAAGAGGTGTTAATAACGAATAACGGTTATGCATGTTTATCAGGTGCAACATGCAAGCAATATGAACGTAACTCATTTGCGAAGCCTGGATGGGAAAGCGAGCGCACCACAGCGATTAGTTGAACGCGAAATACTATATCAAAGCGCAGAATGATGTTCTGTAGTCTACCATGTAGGTCACTGAATGATAAAAAATGTGGTTGAGATGTATGGCTTTGGTTGAGATTAACGCGCACGGGGGGGGGGGGGGGGTCGACCCCCCCAAAGTTTTTTTGTGTGAGGATATCGGAAAAACGGCGCGCGCAGCGCCGCCAAGTTTGGCACAGCTGTTAAATTTAAGGCATCAATTACCCACATTTTGTGAAAGTTTTGACATCGGGTCACGTGACCCCACCTCCAAAAAAGTTTGCGGTCGTATCACAGCCACAGTTTTTGGCCGATCGGTTTCAAACTTACAGGATTTCATAAGGTCATAGGTACCTACAATTCTTATATCTCGCATTGTGTATATCGGTGACCTAAGGTCGGCTCAATTTCGTGACCTCCATTACCTAAAGTCGATGGAGAAATTAAAATGCTTCCTATTCCGAGGATACACATGATATCAGTCCAATTCCTTGTGGATCATGTTATCATAGGCCATTGTTGATGACCCAGGTGCATTTTTTGGTTCAGTGCAGGGTCATCCTAGGTCACCAACACTTTGTTGTCAATAACTCGACAGAATGATGATATAAGGGAAACTGGTACAAATGTGTTTGCCTCGTCGAGACACGTCTCCCAATGTGTAACATGACCTACTTGGGTCACCACATGACCTTGACCTGAAGTCAAATTTTTAAGTTGACCTAACCTGGTCACCATGAATATTATTCGAAGCGTCTTGACGAGACAAACACGATGGCGTCAAAAGTATTGCCGTATCGTTATTAGGTGAAAAGTTATTTGCGAGAAGAAAACAAAAACTGCCTTAAAATAACCTTTTTGGCCTTTGGTGACCTGGAGGCTAAACTATTGTGACCCCCGCACCCCCCCCCCCCCTGGATCCGTCACTGACGTGGACATTGACTGATAATAATTTGTACAAAGCTGTCTGAAAACATCTATGAATGATATTGAACTGAGAAGACTAAATATATATATATATATATATATATATATATATATATATATATATATATATATATATATAATACAAGGGACGGGCAAGGGCCCCCCCCCCCCCCCCCCCCCGCGGAGGCCAGGCCCAGGCGGGCCCCTCTGGCGACTGAGCGAGACCCCCTGGGGCCGAAGGCCCCAGTGTTTTGAATTGTGTCAAGCGCCCGCAAAACGCATGACGTCGCATAAAAGAACGCCCAAGAACCTACACAAATCGTAACACGAATAAATCACTGCACTTGCTTGTCTGTTAAAGGCGTGTATATGTACATACGTACAAAAGGGCCCCAGCCAGTATGGAGAGGGCCCTCTACCAGCTTTTAAAGGGCCCTGCCGATCTGCAGATGGCACCCTGCCAGCATTTAGAGGGCCCTGTCGGTTGTAGAGGGCCCTCTGTCGGCCTTTATAAGGCCCTGTCGATCTGTAGAGGGTCCCTGCCGATCTGGAAAAGGCCCTCTGCCGGCCTTTAGAGGGCCCTGCCAATCTGTAGATCGACCTGCTAATCTGTAGAGAACCTCTGCCGGGATTGTGAGGGCCCTTCCGACCTGTAGAGGGCCCTGCCTACTTGTAGAGGGCCCTGCCGACCTGTAGATGGCCCTGTTCCAGGCTGTATGGGCCCTGTCGATCTGCATATTGTCCCAGCCAATCTGTAGAGGGCCCTCTGCTGGCCTTTAGAGGGCCCTGCCGATCTGTAGAGGGCCTTCTGCCGACCTTTAGATGACCCTTCCTGCATGTAGAGGGCCTTCTTCCAGCCGTTAGAGACCCTGTCGATCTGCAGAGTGCCCTAGCCAATCTATAGGGGGCCCTCTGCCGACCTTTAGATGGCCCTGCCGACCTTTAGATGGCCCTGCCGACCTTTAGATGGCCCTGCCGACCTTTAGATGGCCCTGCCGACCTTTAGATGGCCCTGTTGGCCTTTAGAGGGCCCTTGCGGCCTAGAGGGCCTCTGCCGGCATTTAGGGAGCCCTACAAACCTGTAGAGGGTTTGTAGCCTTTAGGGGCCGTTGAAGGTCTAGACGAGTGAGACAGCTCTTTCTGCTGCGTCGTTCACGACCTTCAAAGAACCCGCAGACTTCTTAATCTCCAGGAACGTCGTGTTCGTCTCCCACGTTCTGGGGTCGTCCTTCAATAAGGACGATTTTGCCTTCTTCCCCTGCTCAGCAATGACGCTAAACATCTTCAGCGTGCTCATGGTCACAAACTACTCCAGCCCGACTCCGATCTCTGGGACTCCTTGTAAGCGACGGGGCACCCTAGCTTCTTCTCCCGCTCAAGATTGGTCACCATCTTGAGCTTCGTCGCCACGTCCACGTCCTCGTCGAAGAACGCCAGTCCAACCAGGTGATCCGCCAGATACCAGATATGCCGTGCAAAGGCGGTGATGGCAGCATCTGCATGTCCGTGAAGTTAGCGTCGGATTCGGATTCGAATTCAGCGTCGAGTAGCGATTCGCTCCACAATCTGGTTACAGGTCAATTGGGGCACGCTGATCACGAAAATAACATTTATTTTGACATTCAAGGTCATCTTCAAGGTCATTTTAAAGGTCAAAGGACGGGGCGCCTCAAATCGCCCTTAACAGCTGTTCCAATTGCAAAAACAATGGTCTCAGTCGATTTTTCAGGTCCATATCTAACCTCCGTAATAGAAACCTCACGCGTTCCTCATATCTTTGAGACCATAAAAGGTTCTCAAAGGACGGGGCGCCTCAAAACGCCTTTAAGGGTTGCTCCAATTGCAAAAATAATGGTCTCAATCGATTCCACGGGTCCATATCTAACCTCCGCATTAGAAACCTCACGCGTTCCTCATATCCTTGAGACCATAAAAGGTTCTCAAAGGACGGGGCGCCTCAAAACGCCCTTAACGGCTCTTCCAATTGCAAAAACAATGGTCTCAGTCGATTCCTCAGGTCCATATCTAACCTCCGCATTAGAAATCTCACGCGTGCCTCATATCCTTGAGACCATAAAAGGTTCTCAAAGGACGGGGCGCCTCAAAACGCCTTTAAGGGTTGCTCCAATTGCAAAAATAATGGTCTCAATCGATTCCTCGGGTCCATATCTAACCTCCGCATTGGCAACCTCACGCGTGCCTCATATCCTTGAGACCATAAAAGGTTCTCAAAGGACGGGGCGCCTCAAAACGCCCTTAACGGCTCTTCCAATTGCAAAAACAAAGGTCTCAGTCGATTCCTCAGGTCCATATCTAACCTCCGCATTATAAACCTCACGCGTGCCTTATATCCATGAGACCATACAAGGTTCTCAAAGGACGGGGCGCCTCAAAACGCCTTTAAGGGTTGCTCCAATTGCAAAAATAATGGTCTCAATCGATTCCTCGGGTCCATATCTAACCTCCGCATTGGCAACCTCACGCGTGCCTTATATCCTTGAGACCATAAAAGGTTCTAAAAGGACGGGGTGCCTCAAAACGCCCTTAACGGCTGTTCCAATTGCAGAAGTAATGGTCTCAGTCGATTCCTCAGGTCCATATCTAACCTCCGCATTAGAAACGTCACGCGTGCCTTATATCCTTGAGACCATAAAAGGTTCTCAAAGGACGGGCGCCTCAAAACGCCTTTAAGGGTTGCTCCAATTGCAAAAATAATGGTCTCAATCGATTCCCCGGGTGCATATCTAACCTCCGCATTGGCAACCTCATGCGTGCCTTATATCCTTAAGACCATAAAAGGTTCTCAAAGGACGGGGAGTCTCAAAAAGCCCTTAACGGCTGTTCCAATTGCAAAAACAATGGTCTCAGTCGATTTTTCAGGTCCATATCTAACCTCCGCATTAGAAACCTCACGCGTGCCTCATATCTTTGAGACCATAAAAGGTTCTCAAAGGACGGGGCGCCTCAAAACGCCTTTAAGGGTTGCTCCAATTGCAAAAATAATGGTCTCAATCGATTCCCCGGGTCCATATCTAACCTACGCATTGTCAATCTCACGCGTGCCTTATATCCTTGAGACCATAAAAGGTTCTCAAAGGACGGGGCGCCTCAAAACGCCTTTAAGGGTTGCTCCAATTGCAAAAATAATGGTCTCAGTCCATTCCTCAGGTCCATATCTAACCTCCGCATTAGAAACCTCACGCGTGCCTCATATCCTTGAGACCATAAAAGGTTCTCAAAGGACGGGGCGCCTCAAAACGCCTTTAAGGGTTGCTCCAATTGCAAAAATAATGGTCTCAATCGATTCCCCGGGTCTATATCTAACCTCCGCATTAGAAACCTCACGCGTGCCTCATATCCTTGAGACCATAAAAGGTTCTCAAAGGACGGGGCGCCTCAAAACGCCCTTAACGGCTCTTCCAATTGCAAAAACAATGGTCTCAGTTGATTCCTCAGGTTCATATCTAACCTTCGCATTAGAAATCTCACGCGTGCCTCATATCCTTGAGACCATAAAAGGTTCTCAAAGGACGGGGCGCCTCAAAACGCCTTTAAGGGTTGCTCCAATTGCAAAAATAATGGTCTCAGTCGATTCCTCAGGTCCATATCTAACCTCCGCATTAGAAACCTCACGCGTGCCTCATATCCTTGAGACCATAAATGGTTCTCAAAGGACTCTGAATCGACTGAGATAATTGTTTTTGCAATTGGAACAGTTAAGGGCGTTTTGAGGCGCCCCGTCCTTTGAGAGCCTTTTATGGTCTCAAGGATATGAGGCACGCGTGAGGTTTCTAATGCGGAGGTTAGATATGGACCCGGGGAATCGATTGAGACCATTATTTTTGCAATTGCAGCAACTCTTAAAGGCGTTTTGAGGCTCCCCGTCCTTTGAGAACCTTCTATGGTCTCAAGGATATGAGGCACGCGTGAGGTTTCTAATGCGGAGGTTAGATATGGACCTGAGGAATCGACTGAGACCATTGTTTTTGCAATTGGAACAGCCGTTAAGGGCGTTTTGAGGCGCCCCGTCCTTCGAGAACCTTTTATGGTCTCAAGGATATAAGGCACGCGTGAGGTTGCCAATGCGGAGGTTAGATATGGACCCGGGGAATCGATTGAGACCATTATTTTTGCAATTGGAGCAACCCTTAAAGGCGTTTTGAGGCGCCCTGTCCTTTGAGAACCTTTTATGGTCTCAAGGATATGAGGCACGCGTGATATTTCTAATGCGGAGGTTAGATATGGGCCTGGGGAATCGACTGAGACCATTACTTTTGCTATTGGAACAGCCGTTAAGGGCGTTTTGAGGCGCCCCGTCCTTTGAGAACCTTTTATGGTCTCAAGGATATAAGGCACGCGTGAGGTTTCTAATGCGGAGGTTAGATATGGACCTGAGGAATCGACTGAGACCATTGTTTTTGCAATTGGAACAGCCGTTAAGGACGTTTTGTGGCGCCCCGTCCTTTGAGAACCTTCTATGGTCTCAAGGATATGAGGCACGCGTGAGGTTTCTAATGCGGAGATTAGATATGGACCCGGGGAATCGATTGAGACCATTGTTTTTGCAATTGGAGCAACCCTTAAAGGCGTTTTGAGGCGCCCCGTCCTTTGAGAACCTTCTATGGTCTCAAGGATATGAGGCACGCGTGAGGTTTCTAATGCGGAGATTAGATATGGACCCGGGGAATCGATTGAGACCATTGTTTTTGCAATTGGAGCAACCCTTAAAGGCGTTTTGAGGCGCCCCGTCCTTTGAGAACCTTTTATGGTCTCAAAGATATGAGGCACGCGTGAGGTTTCTAATGCGGATGTTAGATATGGACCTGAGGAATCGACTGAGACCATTACTTTTGCAATTGGAACAGCCGTTAAGGGCGTTTTGAGGCGCCCCGTCCTTTGAGAACCTTTTATGGTCTCAAGGATATAAGGCACGCGTGAGGTTGCCAATGCGGAGGTTAGATATGGACCCGAGGAATCGATTGAGACCATTATTTTTGCAATTGGAGCAACCCTTAAAGGCGTTTTGAGGCGCCCCGTCCTTTGATAACCTTTTATGGTCTCAAGGATATGAGGAACGCGTGAGATTTTTAATGCGGAGGTTAGATATGGACCTGAGGAATCGACTGAGACCATTGTTTTTGCAATTGGAAGAGCCGTTAAGGGCGTTTTGAGGCGCCCCGTCCTTTGAGAACCTTTTATGGTCTCAAGGATATGAGGCACGCGTGAAGTTTCTAATGCGGAGATTAGATATGGACCCGGGAAATCGATTGAGACCATTGTTTTTTGCAATTGGAGCAACCCTTAAAGGCGTTTTGAGGCTCCCCGTCCTTTGAGAACCTTTTATGGTCTCAAAGATATGAGGAACGCGTGAGGTTTCTGTTGCGGAGGTTAGATATGGACCTGAGGAATCGACTGAGACCATTGTTTTTGCAATTGGAAGAGCCGTTAAGGGCGTTTTGAGGCGCCCCGTCCTTTGAGAACCTTTTATGGTCTCAAGGATATGAGGCACGCGTGAGGTTTCTAATGCGGAAGTTAGATATGTACCCGGGGAATCGATTGAGACCATTATTTGTGTAATTGGAGCAACCTTTAAAGGCGTTTTGAGGCGCCCCGTCCTTTGATAACCTTTTATGGTCTCAAAGATATGAGGAATGCGTGAGGTTTCTATTGCGGAGGTTAGATATGGACCTAAGGAATCGACTGAGACCATTGTTTTTGCAATTGGAACAGCCGTTAAGGGCGTTTTGAGGCGCCCCGTCCTTTGACCTTGAAAATGACCTTGAAGATGACCTTGAATGTCAAAATAAATGTTATGTTCGTGATCAGCGTGCCCCAATTGACCTATAACCAGATTGTGGAGCGAATCGCTACTCGACGCTGAATTCGAATCCGAATCCGACGCTAACTTCACGGACATAGCATCTGCGACCTCTTTGTCCGGGTACGCTCGAAGGGTTTGGTATCTGGCGAATCACCTGGATGGACTGGCGTTCTTCGACGAGGACGTGGACGTGGCGACGAAGCTCAAGATGGTGACCAATCTTGAGCGGGAGAAGAAGCTAGGGTGCCCCGTCGCTTACAAGGAGTCCCAGAGATCGGAGTCGGGCTGGAGTAGTTTGTGACCATGAGCACGCTGAAGATGTTTAGCGTCATTGCTGAGCAGGGGAAGGAGAAGGCAAAATCGTCCTTATTGAAGGAAGACCCCAGAACGTGGGAGACGAACACGACGTTCCTGGAGATTAAGAAGTCTGCGGGTTCTTTGAAGGTCGTGAATGACGCAGTAGAAAGAGCTGTTTCACTCGTCTAGACCTTCAACGCGTCGCTGACCAAGGACGAAGAGCAGAAACAGTACCTTCTCCGCCTCGTGGCGGATCGCCGTCGCCGCCTCCCGCTCCGACCAAGGGGGATGGTGCTGAATTGTAGATGAATATGTTGAAGTCCCACCTCATTTCGTCGTTCAAGTAGGCACGAGGAAGCATTATTATTGATTCAGTTATTCTTTTTTCATAGAAAATAGGAGCCATGCGAAAGAAGAATACAAATTAACATCAATTTTGTCTTTTGTTTCTCTTTTGTCGTCGAAAGACGCCTTTTCGCGAGACCCTTAAAAATTAAAGGGAATATCCTGAAAATTTGTCTGAATGTTACTTAGGAACAGTGTAACAAAATACAAACTTGTGGAGCGAACCAGTTCCAAACTTTCCATTTTTTGGACCAATCTAATATATATATATATATATATATATATATATATATATATATATATATATATATATATATATATATATATATATATATATATATATATATGAGCTGAGGAGTTTTAATTCGGACTAGTCTAAATAAGTAGGTGTCAGTGTTGCTATATGTCAATGTAAGAAATAAATATATAAAAATAGAGATAGAAAATACAGTGTTTTATTTCTGTCGCCGGTTGGTCACCCGCCATAGCAAGCAGGTGGTGCCAACTGGCCAGTGGTAGGTGACTGTCTATTGCCCAGTTTAATTTCAATTCAGTCGGGACTGGACCCGGGCTGTGAGCGCCCATCGGCTAGTTTTATGGCGCTCCGGGCGAGGGTAGTCACGTTTTCTCGATTGAAATTGCCGGACCGCCGCGGTCAGAGCCGTTAAGATCGGAGGGTGAGAGCTGATGGAGCCACGACTGCCACGGTAGGCCAGTCTCGAATAATAATCCTATAGGAGTTTTACTTTGTAATAAATTGCCTTGAAAAAAAACATGAGTCATCAGAGATGTATGCAGACTAAACGGTGCTTGCGGTCTAAATCTAAATTCATCCCTGGATGAGTACGGGCTCTGTGTTGGAAACCAGACCTAAGGGGTCCGCTTCTTGCGGCTGACGGGCGAAGGTCCGGAGTTCCTCGAAGTATCGAACTTCAGATGCATGTGGGTCCTGTCCTGATGTAGACCTGTGGATCAGCTCCAGCTCGAAATTCATAGCACCGTCAGGAGGGCTGCGGAGTCGGAGTCGGCAGTTTTGTTGGGAGTTGAAGTCGGAGTCGCTAAAATCTTACCGACTCCGACTCCGGCCCGGAGTCGGAGTCGACTTTTTGACAGTTGGCGATTACTCTGGTCGGTAGAATAGTCGTCGGCCTAGGGGCATTGACTTTACACCCCTTCGAAAGAAAATGAGTGAAAAATGAAACCTATAGTTTACACATCTATCGGTAGATTTCGGCCTGATGAAGATAGGGCAATAATTTTAACGTCATCTGATGATGATTGGGGTTTTGGTCGCACCGACTCTTATGGTCACACGGCGCCCATTTTAACGTCATCATGCTCGTTTCGTCAAGGAGATTTGAATCATACCATGGTGACCAGGTTACCTAAGTCAAATTCAAAATTTGACCTCAGCCTGAGGTGCCGATTTATATACTTTTTGGGGCCTCCCCCCCCCCCCCCCCCCAATGTTGAGTTCAGGGGTTGTCATCCCTTCAGCCGCCATATGCTCAATTTGCTTTTTGCTATGCAATAAAAAGAACCACGTATGTCAATCAACCGAAAACCGTGACATACGTGGTTCTTTCTTGGGCGTGACGTCATCTATGCGATTTTTTGTCGCACCGACATTTGTGGCGCGGCTTATATATGGCCTTTTAACATTAGCGAAGGAGTAAAATATTTGCCCCTTCGCTCTCAAAATAAGAGTAACTTAGAAACAAAATGTTATTTCGATAAGTTAGAGACCTTGAATCGGTCTTTCTTGCAGGGTTTGTTGTTTGTAAATCGGCTCGGTAGAATTGTCTATATAGTCTTTCAAAAAGTATTGTGATTGAATCGTTCCAAAAAAGTTGAATCAATAACCAGTCTGTAAGAGATGAACCATGAACATCCGCTTCTTTGAGAGGATCATCGATCGACCTGAGCGTGCCATCGTCCGGTCTGAGAAGCCCTTGCCAGGTGTGGAAAGGCTTTACCTATATGCTTGTCTGAGAGGATCCGTACGAGGCCTGAGATAAGGAGTCTGAAAGGCCCTTTGCAATACCTGAGAATTCCCTAGGCTTATCCAAGAGGGCCATTGTCAGACCCGAGAGGACCCTGTGCCAGTATGAGATTCTGAGATTCTCGGCCATTCTGAAAGCCATTGGTCGGTCGGAGGCTCGGCCAAAACTTTGGTTTGAGGTGCCGTCCGACACAAGGCCAAAACTCGTGTGACTTTATTTTTGCGTTGAGAACTGATTTAAAACAAACTTGTATCTATTCCTTACATTTTCTTTTACAATCATGAAATGTGTTATTTTTGGCCGCTTTCAGTCGTTTTGGTAAAACCGTGGCGCTGATATAGCGTTCGATCTTGGACCCGTCCCTGTTCGGCCCTCCAATCATTTGGAAAAATCGAAACCGCTGACTGTCCTCAGGTCAAGGTAATTTAAGGTCATGTGGTAAACCAGGTATGTCGTGCTGCGCAATGTCGGACGCGTCTCGACGAGACATACACAGTGGTGCCGGTCTCACGTTCTTTTTTTTTCTCTTTTTTTTCTCTTTTTTTCTATAAATTTAGTCCGAATGTTTTTGAATGGATGGATTTCCGAGGTCAGGATCCACGCTAAGCATAGCTTGTTGCGCAGGTCCTGACCCCACCACCCGATCGCGCAATTCCTGGCGTCCGGCAGAATTTAGAAGAAGAAAAATTTTCAATGTTATGCTATCAAGAGTTATTGGCCAAGAAGTGCTGGTCACCTCAGATGACCTCGCTCGATCTTATAGGGGCCACTGAGCAATAATTGTACTTGGGTCATCACAAATGTGCCATAATAGATTAATCTTCAATAATTATTACTAGTAAAACGCCTTTTTGGGCGAAGACCGAGCGGGCGCGTTCTGGTAAAGCTAAAACAGGTTTGAAATATGAAACGGTAAGGGAGCACACGTGGTAGTAACACATAGCCCTTTTAGTCCTTTCAGTCATCCATACAAATTGCCAGGCCTACATGCATGCCAACATAAAAATTAAGTTGTTACGAGCGAGCGCGAAGCGCTCGCTCGTCCTTCCGTGGTATATGGTTAAAAAATATGATTATGAGCGACCCGGCCCGGCCCGGCCCGACCCGTGGCGACGCTTTTAAGAAGCTCATATTTCTGCAACCACACGTCCGATTGACAAGCGGACTTCTTTGCTGAGTAGCCCCATCCAATCTACCCTGTTTGAGGTAAGTGCTGACTAATGTGTGTGACTACCACTGCGCGTGCCGCGTGCCGCGTGAGGGGTGTTGAAAAGTGTTTTCTCGCAAAAACTCTGCAACGGCTGAGCCGATTGTGTGCAAATTTGGTGTGTGGTTAGGGACCTCTCAGCCGCCACTCTCCCACAAGTCAGGGGCGGGGTGCTTCTGCACGTGCGCACGTGCACACCCCTATTATATATCTCAGGAACGGCTGATCCGATTGTGTTTAAATTTGGAGCGTGGTTAGGGACCTCTCAGCCGCCGCCTCTCCACAAGTCAGAAGTGGGGTGTCTGCACGTGCGCACGTGCACACCCATATTCTTTATCTCAGGAACGGCTGAGCCGATTGTGTTCAAATTTGGTGTGTGGTTAGGGACCTCTCAGCCCCCACTTTCCCACAAGTCAAGAGTGGGTGTCTCTGCACGTGCGCACGTGCGCACCCTTTTTTCTATCTCAGTAAATACTTGCCCGATCGAGTTGAAATTCCCATACATTTCCTTCGCGCTCGCTCGTTCATCGCCAACTACGGCGCCTTACTGGTATTACATTGCCTCATGATCTCCTTTCTCGAATCCGCCAAAAGGATGCATACGCAAAAGGATGCTTCATCATACAAATTAATGCTTAGATCAAGAATTATTTTGGTTCATTTCGACGTTTGCGTATACCACGCGCTGTGGTACCACCCCTATCAGAACGCACCATACCAAAAATAAAATTGATTTGATGTTCCTATCCAATGGTGAAAACCCGATCTCAATCGTAGCAGTGGTTGCAAAGTTATTAGCTTCCGAAAAGCGTATGTACGTCCGGCTCGGGCCGTGTCGGGCCGGATCAAATGTAAATTTGTCTAGTAAGTTGACGAGAAATCTCACGGGCGGTTCGCGCCCGCTCGGTAATGATCTAATGCGTATCTTCTAGGCTCTAATGCGAAATAATTTGTATATTTTATCGTTGCCTTATACTGAGAAGGTCACGAAACTGACCTGACAGGTCACCGATATAAAACAAAATCAGATAGCAGGGTTGTAGCAGGGACTGGTTATTGATTCGACTCTGATTGAATCGATTGGAATCGTGCAATCAAAATCCCCTGAATCAAAGAAGAATGTCGGATTTTTTTTATTTATGAATCATGATTGGATCAAAACCCGCATAGAAACAAGGTTGATTGAATAAAGAAGACTGTGCAATGCTATTGCAATGGTGAGTCAAACGTGATTTGATACCAAAAAAAATGATTCTTTGAAATGGAAAGAATATTTTCTCAAAATGGTTATCCATGAACCAAACGGTGACTGCATCATTCGTATTCCAAAATGAATCGTGATTGAATCCTTCCAAAAAGGTGAACCAATAACCAGTCTGGGTCGTAGGTATCTATAGGCTTGATTACGTCCTGTGAGCTCTGAAATGCTCAGCCTAACAATGTGGCCAGTGGCTGTGGCACGACCACAAATGATCTAGCTCGCTTGTGCATTTAGCTATGTTTAAAACAACATTGACTTTGTAAAAGTTGTTTAGATTTCATTAAAAATCAGAAAAGATGCCAATTTTCGGTCGATTTCAGTCGTTTGGGGGCATGGCACGATGCACCCCTTACATCCGCCCTTGAGCACCCCCAATGATTTTTGGAAATCCACACCCCTGACTGGAAAACTTGGTTGCCCTTGCCGGAGGCGAGGCGCGGAGAGCGGCGCACTGACTGGCCAACTGTAAGACAACACAGGATCCGGGACCAGCAGCGGCTCCAGCGAAGACCAGCTGGAACGAGCTGGGGCTGAAGCCCAGCTGCTGCGAGCTGGGCCGGCGGCGGCGGCTGGCTGCGCTCGATGCTCGGTGCCCGTTTCGCGGGTTCCACCGCCTACAAGCGACCGCGACTGGGCTGGGCGCGCGGCCGGCACGCCGCGCCCGTGCTCGGGCGGCGTAGCATTGTTCTCAATACTGTTTAGAATAAAGACAAATGGAGAACATAGATGACATTGCCGATATTGCTTTCTAGCCTGGCGGTTGGAGAACGGATATAGGTTGGAGTTGGAGTCGGAGTCGGAGTCGATTTTTTCAGGCCGGAGTCGGAGTAGGAGTTGCTAAAATTGTGTCGCCTCCGCAGTCCCTGCAACGTGATACATTTGATGTTTCCTTTCATATCTCGTCCAAGTAGATATGCGATGAGATCGCAGAAGTTCGGTCGGAATGCGGCTTTTCGCCACTATAGCCTGAATTAATGGCCGGAAGTATCGGACGAAATGGGCGGTGAAGCGCATGACGCTATGGCTACAAACAACCGAAATTTGGCCAAAGATGGTAAATAAACCACACTTACATGCTGCATAAGTCACGAATTAATCGACAAATATTTGTTTAACTATTTATTGAGCCCTTGAACTCATTAACCTCATGGATTTAAAAGGAAATCCCCTCGGGGAAGTCCCTGGTTATGCCCCTGATGATAGAAGTAGTTGTGCCCTAAAGCCTCAATAAATAACCATGCCCTTGCGAGTGATGACCATCGTTTTCCTTCCATAGATTTACGTTGCCTATGCGATTAACGAACATTACATGTCATGTTCGTAGCATGGCGTAGGAACAGGGGGGGTCGGGGGGCCATGCCCACCCCCCCCTCTATTTTTCGGACGATTTTTTTGTTAAAATATTGTTATTTTGCTTGGCGAGAAAATGTTTTGATGGAAAATGATTCGCCAAGACGAGAAGAGCCCAAATCTGCAAATAAATATTCCATAGGGGGGTTGGATTTCTCTCAAAACGAGATCAAAGTTTCACTGCCCCCCCCCCCCCCCCCCGCACACACACACACTTTTCGTGACGTTCCTACATCCCTGGTTCGTAAGTCTAGCATAGGTCGATGATGACTGCTGTTATAGATATATGATAACGCGTTGAATTCCAATGGTTCATTGATAATTCAATTCATACGCTTCACTATTCCAGTTATACTAGGCACAATTATTCTGTGTTTAACCCGCCGTTTAAATAGCTGTAAATTGACATGTTTTGTGGATTTAGCCTACCCAAAGCAAATTAATAACACCCTGGTCACGTTCGGTGCACGGTGTAAATTACCACCTTCCGTCACTGGTTTGAGGTGACAGATCTCACGATTTAACAGGCGCACGTACGTACACTACAGGCGATCTGTTGCGGTAATTTCTGATATATACGCCGCTGGCGGGTAATGTCACCATGTGTATGTATTCGCCGTCTATAAACCGTCCATACGCCACTCACCCGTCTCGACTCGGTGCAAGCAATCACACTGGCAAACTGCTGGCAATCGCGGCCAAGTTGGTGCGCCGACATATCCAGAGCACTGCCGAGTTATCGCCGCCCTATCCGAACTGTCCAGCCTGCCCGCTGGGCCGGCGCCGCCCGCATCTGCTGCCTGTCGCAGTACAACACACACGTGTGCGTCGTACCCGTCTGAGAAGACCCGGCGTCCTCAGACGAGAGCAATCGACCGTCCCATAACCAGGGCCGGCCCATCAACACACACACACCGGCTCGGTGTGCCCCCCTGTTTTATAGCGCTCCCGCGCGGCGGCGAGTGACCCGGTCATAAACGGTTCGGCGCCTCTCAGCCGCGTCTCTGTGCGTGCCCCGGGTCCCACGCGGCCCCTCCCGGCCCCTCTCGACCCCTCGCGTCGCGGGCCCGTCTCATGATCACAGAGCACAGCACCGGTCGTAAAATCGCGGCCCACTGAGCGGCACTTTTTGTGATGGTTCGCTGCGCCGAATTTAGTCTCAGCCGCGTCTCGGAAGTACTCGCCGTCGCGTCGGAGACGAAGCAGGGTCGTAAGCCGGCGTCGGCCGGCTCGGGTGGATGGAGGCGAGGA